>PVKZ01001747.1:166094-328946 GCA_004027375.1 Macroglossus sobrinus | reverse complement strand
ATAACTCAATCAATAGAACTGAAATATTTCACTGAATTCACTATTTGGGAGCCAAAAATTGCTGTAGCATGATTGAATTACAGAGATTTCTCTTTCTCTTTCTTTCTCTCTCGTTCTTTCTTTCTTTCTCTCTTTCTCTCTTTCTTTTTCTTTCTCTCTCTCTCTCTCTCTCTCTCTCTCTCTCTCTCTCTCTCTCTCTCTCTCTCCCTCTCCCCCCTCCCTCCCTCCCTTTCCCATACTCTTGAATATGGGGTTACAGTAAGAGAATAAATTAAAAAATAATGTCCATAATTTTAGATTTTAGAGCCTAACCTCAGAGATGTCTTTTCAGCACCTCAACAAAAATTGCTTAAAAACAAATGACAATAAACAAAGGCAATATGCCCTTAAAAATAAAAATAAATCACCCTAGGTTTTTTCTTAACTGACTTTCCCTTTCTGATTGGTTTAATGAAACAAAAGATGAGAAGCAATAATGTCTATTATTCACTCCCCTTACAGTTCATAGCAGAGTTCTGACATCTCCACACTATGGAACATCACACCAACCACATTAGTAATAAAATAAGAAGCAAATACCAATTTCAGCCACCATTGCCACAGATAGCAAACATGCTCCTTCATTTGGCCATTTGTTATTCATGATAACAGTATGGATAGCCCTTTCTCTAAGAAGTTCTCTAAGTTTCATTCGTCTCCATGAAGTGCTGGAAAAAACTTAATAGTTCCATTTTGCAGAGTGAAAAGCAGAGATTCTCCCAATATTTGGAAGACTACATACATGTTAGGTCCACAGCAGAGCAGACAAGGCCAACCCATTTAAATTAGTCCACCCAACATGAGTCTTCTTAATTTGTAAATCACTTCATGCTATATCAAAATATTCTGTCAGAAAAGGTGACCAATTACAACAAAATACAAGTTATATTCTAATGTTATTGTTTTTTAATATAAAAATCCTCTGCCACTGAAAACATTTGGCTTCTGAGTTATGTCTTAGAATCCCAAAGGAGCTTGAGGATGTTTAAAACAAGTAACCGATTACTCGGGGTTGACAAATGTGGCACAAGTAGACAAACATTCTAACAGAGTGTTTTCTAGACAGCAAGCTATAAACACCTACATGAAAAGATCTGAGAAAAAAAGTGGGCTAAATGCTCAAACTATACACGTATGTACTCTATATAATACATATATTACACACAGCATTCCATGCCAAGCAATACATAATACAAGTCTATTTGTCTTCATAAAAAAGAGGCAAATGTTCCTACTTTCTCTCAAAGTCAGGGTATGTTTTTGCACAAATTCATAATCATTATTCACAAAGGCTTTTCTATATCTGTGAGAAATATTATCATATTCTTCAAGCAAGATACTTTGAAATGCCATTTTAGCATTATGGCATAGAAGGGATCAAGATTCCTTTTCTATCTTGAAGAGACTTGTTAATGCTCCTGTTTCTGGGTCTCTGATAAGGGAAGGAGCTATCATTAAGTTAGAGACTTGTTCACCTACTGACTTCAGCAGGCCAGGCCAAGTGGGGTGAAGAGCAGACTTTCACTCTTCATTTCATTTCCTTCTGTACTGCTGAATGTTTGTGCAAGGACATATACTACTTTCATAACTGAAAGTGAACCTATTTTAAGGTAAAGGGGACAAAACAGGCCATGATTTTTTTTCCTGGCATTTTAATTTGTTACGCTAGGAAAGGTATAATATAAAACATTACCAGGCTTTTTTTTTGGTTTCTGGAGAGGCCTACAGGTGCGTATGGATGCTGGAGGAGCTTGGACTCATGGGAAGCACCCAGCATTGGCAGGCTCGGCTGAGGTTCCCAAGGCCTCCCTGAGGCCTTCACCTGTCCTCTGGAAAGGGAACCAAGGAGCTACTAAAAAGCCTGCCTCCCCGCCTGGGCAGCGGTAACCGCTGGGCAATAAATTCTCCACAACCGCCACCAAGGTCGCAGTCCTCAGTCCCTCAGGTCGAGCCCTGTGGAGCCAGGGCAGGCACCCATCGATCCCCACCTGGTGACGCTGCCCCAGGAGTGCCGCCTGCTGGCAGCATTGAGTTCGCTTTGGGCATGTGCAACCAAGGCAAAGGCTGCAGAGGGTAGAAGGGAGCTGGGCGAACGGACAGCAGACGCAGGCAAAGCGGGTAGCTGGGAACCTCGCGTACCAGGGTTCACGCCTCCCCGCCCTCCCACCCTCGCACCACATCGAGCAGGCACTCCCCCTATAACCCTCCAGCGCAACTGGCTAGAAGTGGTGGCAATGGATGAAGCACTGGATGGGCGGCCAAGCCACTGGCTGGAGGTCCCCTGCACCTAGTCTGCATTTTGAAGGCCTCACCCCCTTCCTGCCACAGAAGGGCTTTTTCACAAGGTCAGACATGGCCGTTGCCAGGCACTACTTAGCAACCCACTGGGCCCTGTCACCTATCAGGCTGGGATCTTACACCTGGCGGCGGTATTCCAGGCTCCTTGGATAGGGTCTGCAAGCAGATCCAGAAGAGAGGTGGACTATCCCAACCACCAGGAAAGGAAGCTGACTGGGGTCGGGAAACCTTGGGAGACCCGGCTCACTCGGAACCTTCTCGAAGACTCTCTCTAGGCGAGTTTAAGTCCCCTAGCGAATCCCAGAGGCAGAGAGATTTTCCCTGCACGGCCTCGCTGCCGGCTGGGCCCTGGGACCAAGAAGGAAGGACAAAGTGGGAGGAAAAGAAAGAGGAGAGGGAAGGGAATGTAGATTTTTATTTGTCTCCCGATGACTGTATTAATAAATTAAATGGGAGCCCCTGTGTGAGAGAATACTGCGCAGAGATAAACCTCGCTGGCCCAGCCCTGCGAGGCCACCATATACAATGTGGAGATGATGAATAGGAGTCGTGAGAGGAGATCGAAGCGGGTCTGAGCCGGCTCCACTCGCTTATACAAAACTATAGGGCAATTAATTGTGGCTTGTCCCCTCATCCTTCATCTCCTGGTGGCACATATCGATGGAGATTACTGCTGATAGACCATTTTATCACCTTAAATAAACAGTCGCCACCTCTTCTAACCTCAATCTAATATATGGCTCTATGTTCAGTTTCAGGGCGCTAGATAAGGAATGATGTAAAATAACTTAATCATGTGTGTTATGGGATGGGGCTGGGTCTGCACACAAAACGAGAGAAAAGAGAAAAAGAAAAATAGAACAACACAAAAGCCCACACACTGACACCCAGCCTTTCTTCCACCAGGGACCAGATCTGAAGACTAAGTCGCTCACTGGCCTTAACAGAGGATGCTGGGCGGGAGGAGTGAAGAGAGTGCCTCCGTGGCAGAAAAGCCTGCTGGTGGGTCACTGGGCTCGCTTTCCAGCTTCCCAAAATTGACCTTCATTTTCCAGGTGGTGGGAAGAGATGAAGAAAGTTCAGAAATACTCGCTCTCCTTTTATCTCTTTCCCTGACCCCTCAACCAGACGAATAAGCTTTGGGCCCAGATTTCCTTCTCTCCCCAAACCCTTGTAGAGAGTGGCGGCTACCAACTGGAAAGCCTCCGGCCCTACTGGTATACCTGTGCAAGTGCCCCATTGCTGTTCTTGGCGCTGTTCCCTGTGTAGCAGGGCTCCCCTAGATCGGGAGGAGACAGTTGTTGAGTGTCCGGACTCTTGGCAGAGAGACTTGGTTAGGGTTTAGCTCCCGCCTCCCTGCCAGGTACCTGGGGAGGACCATCTTCACAAAAAGGTATGAAAAATCTAACTGGCTCTGCCTTCTCTGTACAAACACAAAAGTAAGGTGCTCGGTGGCCGCCTCTCACTACCTTCCAAGAGTAGTGACAGGGTCTCAAACAACACGCCAGCACCCGTCAAGAGGCCACTGCAACAGAACCTGATGGAATCAATGGCTTTAGCAACCCGGCAGGAAATGAGGGCAGTAATACAAGAAGAGGAAGGTCCCCATCCCCTAATTATATTACACACTGTCCCACTGGACTTTAAAGAGATGACAGAAGAGGCAGCTAAGCATTCAGAGCTTCAGCGGAACGTGTACTTCAACCATTGAATAAAGTGAATACACATAGTTAGACAACAGAAATATACTGGAAGAGCTCACTCAGGCTAGAATATATTGGAAGAACTCATTGGGGCTAGAGTGTATAGTTTCTCCTGTTTTAAAATCTTTGTGTGGGAAAGAGCAATAAGACCCTTAACTAAGGCATTCACCATAGTGCCAATAAAGTCTCAAGGTGAAACTACTGCTACTGATTCACAAGTGTTACTGGGTTGCTGATCCCAGGCAAAAAGTTACTCTTCCTAGGGACTAGGAAAGGAGGCCCCTTTCTTTGCCTTGTGAGAAAGAGAAAAGGACTCAATAAAAAGTAACAAAATAAGGCAATACTCAGTGATCACTTCACTGAGTTCTTTTAGAAGAAACTGGCAAATGACTAAAAGAAAAACGAGAGGAATCTATATGTGAATCTACATATAATAAATTAAGAGGTGCTTCCCTTCCCTGCCTTTCCCACACTTCCCCATTCCCCTCACACACAACCTGGGAAGGGGAAGAAGCTCTGGTTTCTACCTTCTTTCAAGTAACAAATATACGAACTTCCCCTGCCTAGGGAAACAAAATTTCTCACCCTTAGCATTTTTGATTTGCTTTGAACTCCTAGTTAGATTAAACTCAATCACTTCTCACTTCATCTTTGCAAAACACCTCCCCGTGGTTTAAAATGAGTGCCTACGCTTGCCCAGAGAGTTCCTGAAAGAATGGGAGACCCTGTCTTTCAGCATTACACAGAGCTACCTCTGCTTTCTGTTTTCTTTCTCAACTGCCCTTTAATTAGGACACAACGGTGAAGTGTAACTTTAATAGGACAATCTGACTTCCTTTCCCATCTTCTCTCCTGCATTTTGCACATTGAAGCAGTCCGTTCACTCAAAAGAAAACACCAGAAGACTAACACAATAGGAATAATTTAAATAAATCATACTTCATTTCCTGCAGCCTGAAGAAAAAAAAGTTACCTAGGCAATAAACTGGTTCAAATAGCCACATATAATTAGAAATCTACCCCAATTCTTTCTCTGATTAGTCTAGATTTTTCTCTGCTGAAAATATATTGAGCCTCAAGACTGCTTCGTAAACAGTTATAAGGGAGTTCAAAACACACATCCAGAGCTTTGGGGTGCACTGCGGGTCTTTTCCCGCACTGATTTCATTTAGAGAAACTGCAAACTTAGTGAAGTACTCTTAGCCCACTGGAACTTTACTTAGCGGTAAGAAATGCCTTTTCCAAAGCACTTATCTTTTAATTTCACATTGTAAAAGAACTGCTCCGAAAGCAACACATTCAAGAAATTCAGTAGGAGGTAAGTCTTTTTTGAAATCCATTACAACAATATAATTTTTACTTTTTCCCTGAAACTCTGAAATACAATCGTCTTCATAACTGCAGAACAAATTTGAGTGAAATCCCTCATTTTAAACCAGCACTTTATCCTCACATTCTAGAAAGGAAAAAAGGAAATACGACTGGGTGTTTTTTTTGTTAGTAATAATTATCTCCAGTAGAACAATTCTCTCCCACCATTAATGAAAAGATTAGTATACCTTAATCACTAAGCTCTTGTCCAGTGTTTTTCATCAAAGTAATGACTTTGGAAGTCCTTCGAATAACTATAAACTCAACGTATTTTGCTTTTACAACGAATTAAGAAGTTCATGAAGTGGTAAACATTCTGCAAGAATGTACTTCAAAATAGAACAATAATAAATGGTTAGGGTCATCGTTCTTCCTACAGAAGCTAGATGAAGAAATATAAGGAAGAAAATGGTGAGCAAATGCTGATCTTTTAAATCTTGTATTGCTTTCAACCTGACTCTCTTAATCTGCTTAGTATTCTCTCCAGGGGTCTCTGGAAGTATATTTAGAACTTATGCCAACATGTTATGTGTAAACGTGTCATAACTGTCACCCAGTTTTTAAAAGTAAGTAAGCTAGCAAGCGTGGCTATGGAATGCGAACGTATCAGAGTCAAGGGTGAACACAGAATGTGGGATCCGCAGGGAAAGCCCCTACCCTGAAGACGGAAATTTTTTCTAACTAAGCAGCTGGCATTTTTTTTCTTTCCTTCCTTTTTAAAATAAATATTAGACCTAAGAACACTGCCTGCCTGCGGGGAGACACTGACCCGGTATCATCCAAAACTACTCCTGCAAGGCCAGGTCAGCCAGCAGCTCTCGGCCGTTTCCCCCAAACAACCCCGCGGCTTGAAAATGAGCTGACGCAGTTAACTGCAGAGGGAAGGTAGGAAGGAGAAATAAGCCCTAGAATCTACAGTCTCCAGAAACTCTAAACCTCTCTCTTGACCCCGCTATGGCCTGGCCGGTCCGTTCTCCGTACTCTCCTTCGCGCGCGGCCTGTAGGACCCGCCAGGGCACTGTCCCGAGGGAGGGTGGAGATCTGAAAGCCCCAGCCAGCGAGAAAGTCGAGTCCTAAAGACTAGGGACTGCGAAGCAGACCATGAGGGGAGAGGAAGAGGTAACCCCGAGGTGCCACTCGGCCACCCCAACGATTCTCTCCTTCATTTTCTACCGTCAGAAAACTTCTGCCACAGTGCTCTGGGAGGTACCGACCCGCGGCTTGGACCAGCCCACTAGCCGGGGTCCCTCTGGTCCAACCCGCCTCCCCGACGGGCGCCCGCCCTGGACGGCGCCAGCGCTGCAGGAGAGAGGGCGCGGGCTGCGGCTACGTACGGTTGTTGGGGTCGCTGGTGTGCTGGTTGAGCGGGATGATCTCCATGCGCTGCTGGCCGTACAGGTAATAGTCCAGCTCCTCCGCGCTGCAGCGGAAACGCGGGGCGCCCCGGCCGTCCCCGCCGCCGCATTTGGAGGGCCCTGGGCCGGAGGCGGCGCCGAAGCACAGGTCCTTGGGAGGCAGTGGTTCCGCGGCGACGGCGGCGGCGGCCAGGGGCGCGAACACAGGCAGTTGCGCCACGGGCAGAGCCGAGAGACCCGCCAGCGCGGCGGCGGCGGCGGCAGCGGCGGCGCAGGAGGCGGCGGAGGAGGCTGAGGTGGAGGAAGCCGGGGTGGAGGCGGCGGACGAGAGCGACGCGGGCCGCGGGCGCAGGCTGTCCGGCGGAGGTTCGGCGCGCTCAGGGGGCGGCGGCGGCGGCGGCGGGGGCGGCGGCTGGAGAGGCTGCGGCGCGCCCAGGGGACCCGCGGCGCCGCCGCCTTTGAGCGGGCCGCCGCTGTGCGGGAAGAGTTGCTGCCAGTGCTGCAGATAGGCTGGATCCACCTTGAGGAACGCCGAGCCGCCGGGGTCTCCGGGCTTCAGCATGTCCGACGCCTCACGCTGATGGCAGAGAGCAGAGAGGAGGGTGCGCGTGAGCCGGGCCCAGGGCCTGGCGAGAGAGGAGCGTGCAGGACGGCCGCTGGGCCCCTGAAGCGGGAGGCAGAGCCCTCGGCTTCGCCAGCGGCAGCCGGGTTCGGTAGCTCCGTACTCTCAACTCCGCTGGGACCCAAAGTTTACTCCGAAGCCGCGGCGCCGCACGGAGGGAGCTGTGCGCACGCTGCTTGGCCTCGCGGCCAGAGGCTCCGAGCTCTCACCCTGCACTGGCGGAGCTGGGTGCGAGGGTGCTTCCCCGCAGAACTCGGCTTCGGGACGCCGTCCCCGCCCTTAGCCGGCGCGCGGAGCCGACCGGAGCCGGAGTGGCGCGCTGCCCGAGCCGCGTTGGCCTCCAGCGCTAGGAGGCGGGTCAGTCTCGCCCCCCGCCCCCAGCCCTGAATCTCCAGCCTCCCACCTCCGCGGCCCAAGACCCACAGCCCCAGACCGGCCTCGCCTTACCTGAAAACTCCGAGCCGCCGGCGAGTGCGTGCGTGTATCTCCGGGACCGTGCGGGAGCGTGTGCGCCGCGGGTGCGCCGCGGGTGCGCTACATGACCCTAGGCAGCGCGAGAGGAGAGCGCTAAAGATCCTGCTACCCCGACCCCTGCAGCGAGCAAGGGCTACGGAGGCCCGCGGAGAACGCAAGAGCAGTGCCGCCGGCCGCGCGCGAGCGCGGGCGGACCCGAGCTCCAGACGAAGCCGCTGTGAGTTGCTCCGCTGGGCCGCCACCGCGTCCCGGCTCCCTGGCTCCACGCTCTGGCAGCCTCCCGGCTGGACACGTGGGTTTTACGACAGCACAAAATACAAGTTGTGTGTGTGTGTGTGTGTGTGTGTGTGTGTGTGTGTGTGTGTGTGTGAGAGAGAGAGAGAGAGAGAGAGAGAGAGAGAGAGAGAGAGAGAGATTGAGAGATTGAGAGATTGGGGGGAGGGGGGAGGCAGGCCAGAAGAACGAAGGGGAGGGGAGAGAATAAGGAAGTTCTAACTCGGCTGCATCCACATACTACCCGTGCGCCTCTCCCGCACAAATACCTCCTCCGCTGTCCCACCCCACCCCCCACTTTTTTTTTTTTTTTTGGCGTGACGTCTCCCGCTCGCCTGTTGTCTCTTTCTGACCATTATATTGTCTTTTCTAGGTGCCGGCTCACTGCACTGATCCCGAAAGCAGTGGAAACGCGGAATGTATCTCCACACGCGCTCGAGTGTCCACATATAGCCAGGCGCGCGCGGCGAAGCGAGTGAAGTCTCGGGACTGAGTTTGCGCTTTTGCCCGGCTGAGTTTGTCCAGGAGGACTGCTGGGTACCAGAGTCAACTAGCCCGCCATGAAACGTCTAACATAAAGCCTGCGGAGGGGCAGCGACAGTGGGGGGAGGGGAGTCGGGCGGAGAGGGTTGCGCTCTGGAAGGAAACCCTTGGTCAGCTGCGGAGGAGGCAGGCTTTGTGGAACTGGGAGAGCGGAGACCGAGGGTCTCTAAAGGGCAGCTGGTCCTGGCAGGAAACAAGCCTGGCCGGGCGCCTGGGAGGCGACTGCAATGGAGCTTCACACCACCCAGCGCTCAGCCCATTCACTCCCTAGTTGTCTTCCTGGGGGGCTCCGTCCTTCGCCTTGTAGACATCCCAGGCAAGTATCCAGAGCTACGTCTGGTAGTACAACTGCTCCTGGACACCCGCGAGGCTTGTTTGCCTTTGGCTGCCCAGGGCTGTCCGGGAGTGATCACGTATAGGTCTCTTGCCCCAGAACTTGGTGTCCAAGGAGCAGTGTGTGAGCGCAGCCCCACCCACCACCTTGCCCACTCCAGCGCCTCGGGCCACCCGCGCTCTTTCATGCTCCATCTTGTTTCTACGAATTAGGCACCCGCCCCCAGCTCTTTCAGGCAGTTACTCGATTAGGAGGGCACGGATAGGGTATGTGGAACTGACCCGCCCAGGCACTTTCTCTTCACCGGAGTTCTGTCCACACCTCAAAGAGATAAAATGACATTTGTCTTCGCCCAAATAAACCAACTTATTTAGCACCATCGCTCTGAACAATTACTGGCAATTCTTTCTTGATTTCTGCTTGTTTCTTTTTGTCTTCCCACCAATCTTTATATCTGAGCCTGGGAAGTGCGCTGTTTAGACTTTGTCCGGATCTCACGCAGGGTTCTTCGACGCTGCTTGAAACAGGGTTAGACCGAAATGTTTTGACTGGCATCGTTGTGACAAGGTCATCGGTCATCTCTGAATAGATTGATAGTACTCAAGTTTAAGGCAAACACCACAGGGAAAACCCACGGAGCTGTGGATCCCGAGGCTAAGCAGGCAGCCTCCGCAGGCTTTGAATAGTTCCACTGAGGAGAAAATGAAGTTTCAGGCCCGTTTCCGCTGATCTGCTCGCAGAACTGCCTAGGAGCGGCTGTTGGGCCTTGAGAGAAGGAGCAAACCCTCATTCTCCAGGTTCATTGCTGAGAAACGAATAGACGTCTTTTTTCTCAAGCAGGGGCAGGGAGCACGGGGATGGGATCCCGAACGCTGTGGCAGCGGCTCCGCTGCCTTCTTGTTTTTGCTGAAGCCAGCTGCTTATAAACAATCGGTCCCTAGGACTGGCTGTCCCCCAAACACACTTGAAATTTTTGAGATTTTGAGACTCTCGTTGCAGCAACTGCTCTAGATGTCTCATGCGGCACACACTCGAGAAGCCTGGAGTTGACAGGTGGCGGGAGGGGGGAGGGAGTTCTTAATAAGATTAGCGGACCAGTTAGTGAGCGCTTTCCACTTGCCAGGCGCTGGTAAGGCGCTTCAAGTGCATTTAGTCCGCCCAGCAACCATGCGGAGAAGGCATCATCATTAACCGCCACGTTACAAATGGGGACACTGAGCCTCTGAAAGGTTAGGTAGTTTGTCTGAAGTCACGTGATTAACGAGTGCTGGCGGCAAATTCAAATCCGAGTCAGTGAGACGCCAAGTGCATTTTCCTGCTTACTCTAGCCAAACCTCTACCTCACTGTCCGGACTGAAGCCAGAGGGGCGTGAGGTCACCTTGGGAGAGGTTAGACGCCCCTTGCTACGGGGCCAGGGAGAGGAGCAGAAACTGTAGCGGAACCCCCCCCTTTCCTACTTTGCGTGTGTGTATGGGGGGGGGGGCGTCCCAAACTTGCCGGATTCTAGGACTTCCAGCGGTCCCTGGTCCCTGGCGTACTCAGGTCTCACGGTGACGGGACTCTAGGACCCAGAGGCCTTAGGAAACTTGCATGTGGGAGGTGGGAGAAAGTTCAAAGGGGTGCTCAGAGGCTCGGAGGTCCAGCAGCACAGGAATAAGGTCTTGAAGGGGGTGCGGTAGGCCCACAATGCCGAGTGGGGGCCCTGCTCTCACCGTGACCTCCAAGAGGCAGGCGGGGCTTGGCTGGGGCAGAGGTCAGTGCGGTCCTACCGCCACCCCCAGCCCAGCACCGCTGAGAACTGCGTAGGCGGGTCAGCTGGCTGCCCCCACACTAAGGAAACTGTACAGGCCGCTTCCCATTCACCCTTCTCATCCTGGGCGCGCTCACTTACCCCGCCCTGACATGTCTGAGGGGCTTTTGGAAAGTGAGCCCACCGACATGCACCTCTCTAACCCACTGCACTCCTCTTCATTACTGAGAGGAAGACCATATGCATAAACAAATCACTTCGACCACTTAGAAAACGATCAAACTTTTATAAAAATCCATCGCTCCCCAATCGATGGGTGAATATTTGCTGGGAATTTGTTCCAGAGGAATAAATAAGGAGCATGAGTGTATTAAATGCAAACGGGGGAGGAATGGGGGCGCGGACACGGTGCTGTTTTTCTTCATTGATTAATGACCTATAAAAACAAGTGGGGAGAGGAGCTGGGCTCGATAAATTAACTACCTAAATTCATTTTCTCGAGCGATTTCCCCCCCCCGAAAATTATCCTTACGAAGTCCATTGGATCCCCCTTAGTTGGGAGGCAGGAAGGGAGTGCGAGGCCAGAGCAGAGAGGGAGTGACAGGAAGGAGCAGGAAAGCAAGAACAGGATTCTGTCTGAGAGACCTTCTATCTGATTTCGTTTGACACACAATTTTCACATTTGCCTTTCATATTAATTATTTTTTTTCTCCTGATGGAGGAGGGGAACAAATGGTCAGTTTCCTCTGACAGAACTCCAATAAAGAATTCAACAGCTCTCCTATCTGCCCTCAGCTCTCCTGCTTCTAGGTTTAAGGTCATGGGTGGCTGAGTTAATAATTCATTAATATAGACATTTATTCAGAAAGGTTCTCTGAGATCCACTCTCCCAGCCTCCTCCTAGAGATTTATTTTCCTGGGAAATGGATGGGGTTGGGAGTGGGGTGGGGGTGGGGGGGGGGGTGGAGATTGGACTGCAGGTGAAATGAATGGAGGAGTAAAAGGAAAATGAGGAGAGGCTGAATACAGCTAGGAAGAATGTTTGTTTACCCAGATTAGTGGACTGGTTCCCTCTAGCCTGCCCTCAAAAACTTGGTTGAAAAAATGTGGCATGGAAACTGCACAGGGACCCTAGCCTCCCATAGTCTGTTTCCCCACTTCTACATCTCTTCATTCACTTATTCAGAAAACTCCTTTCCTCCAGGAAGAGCCATCTAACTGAAGACCTTGGAACACAGGCAAAGGGGGAAATCTCTGGAAAGAGACTACCCTCCACCACTCATGAAGTTCCCAAAGGGGGAGCTTTGCAACTTGCCAGACCTCGAATCTAAAGGAAGCTCTATTCCTAAGAGCACAGGCACCTTCTGGTGGACACTCTATCCTCTCAGAAAGGGACTTTGGTAGCATTAAATCAAAACCTCATGAAGTTTACATTTGTGGGGGGTGGGGTAGAAATGAAAAGTAAACAATAATCAAGTAATTGTCAGATGGTAGTAAGTGCTACAAAGAACAATAAAGAAAGGAAAAGAGGAAAACAGTATAGCAGGTGGAGGGTGTTACTATTTTAAATATAGTAGTCACGGTAAGCTTCTCTTATACGGTGAAATTTGGATAGAGACTTAAAGCCAGAAAATGCAGTTTTGTGCCTAGAGCAGGGCATTCCCAATGGCCCTGGATGAATGGAGTAGAAAGGCCTCTCCGAGGCCCTGGGTAAGGATTCTACCTCCTCAGGTTAGCCCCTGGCCACACTTGGCTGCCTTTGCTCCTACTGGTTCCCACAAAGATGCTGTGAGCTACTTGATATCATTTCAAATACAACTGTTCACTGTTTACATCAGCTAAAGTTACGTCTGTTGCTGGTGACTTATAGCCTTACACAGTGACCTACCCCCAAATGTCTGGGCCTAAGTGCCTTCAACAGTGAAATGAAAGGATAGGGCTAATGTGGCTTCCTATATTAAACTTTTTATGAAACAGCTACCAAATTCTCACCTCCTTCTCTACCACCCATATTATGTTCCACTTCCTGAAAGCTGTGAGTCTAAGGTATGCAGTGTGTAAAATGTATTGGGAAACTTGAAAACAAGAAAACTCATACCTTTTTAATGTAATCACCCCCATCTTCCCATTGATCTCTTTACATCTTTGTTTATTTGTCCTTACTTAGTGAGAGAAAACAGTGCCAGCTACCATGAGTAAAAAGGGCATGAGGAATACGGAGCATGAGGTGGAAGGCACTGGAAATCTTAGCAAGCCGTAGTCAGCTCTTTTCTCAGACGGTGCAGCATGAGCCTCGGCTTTTTTCTGAGGTCTTGGTGTTTTACACATGTTGTCTCCTCAGCTTTCCTCCCGTCACAACACAGAAGACAAGGTCCTAACTTTGCCAGGTCAAAGACAGTCTCTGGGACTAGGAGACCAAGCTCAGCCTATTTCTGACTGCTCTCTTTTATCCTCCGCCAGGATCACTGCAGACAGCACCTGTTCACTTCACTTGAAATGCATCAGAACCCTCCAGCTCCTTTCGCCCTGGTCACCCAACAGCTGTCACTCAAACAATGCCTCTCAGCCACCCCAGGACTGATTTGGATTTGACCTACTGACCTCGAGGTGAAAGGCTCTGCAGTCCATTACCAATTCCTGGGGCCAGTTCATTCTCCCAGGAAAGCCTCTAAATATATACTTTCCATTTCTAGGGAAATCAGCTATTATTACTTGCAAAGGCCTTGTAAGTTTAAAACATATCAGGGCAGTTCAGTCCCATAAAGATTTAATGAATAGCCATTGAGTGACAAACAGCTGTTGTTTTCTCTTTAAGTCCTGACAAGTAAAAGAAAAGAGAAATAATTAGGCAAGGAGGACTGTCCCTTCGTAAACTCGTATATTCCTTTCACTATCTCCTTCATGCCCACCCTTCTCCTAGGAATTTACTCTTTCATTTTTCCAAGACTCTGTAAGAATAGATAAGCCGAACTGAAGTTACCTACAAATTAACAGCTATACACAATATCTAATGCACACATACTGTGTACAAGAGATTATTGATAGAGATCTTTGGGACAGTCTCCTTTGAAGTTCTTCTAGAAAATGCTACCTGGTTATAATAGTCTTCCTTTGGTTACCAGATTGTTGCTTAAATTAGTTGAAGCCTATAGGCCTTAAGTTGCAATCAGGACGAGGCAAGTATATTGCTGTACATCTGTTTGAAATTAGGAACATATGCCATGGTTGGTTCACATTTTGAGGGTTGGTGGTTTCTACTGCATGGTGAGTTCCCCTTAGTGCCTGGCCTCAGCCTCTAGGAGCCAGAATGGCTTCCAGTGAACCCCATAAATAAGGGGGCACTATGGTCTTTCCCCCAGTCCAGCCTGAGAAAACAAGATCCCATGCTCCCATATATACATGCTCTCTTACATAAACCTATGGGACCCTGGGAAACCTCTTTACACTCCCATCCTAAACTCCCCTGGCTGGGTTGATGCCTGCCCTTACCCTTTTCTGAATTAGGGGGGTCAGAGGATGATACTAAAGCTTGTTTTTATTGTATTATTTCTGGTGAGTTTATGTTCTCTGTGTAAGAGCCTCTCAGTTTAAAAAGCCAAAGAACCTAATCTCACTTTCCTTTTTTGAACTGGAAAGCTTAGACCAGAATAAAGACACTGTGAAGGTTGCTGGGTGGAAAACCAAAAGAGTGTGATGCTCAGTACCTCTGCCTTCAGCCCTCTATACTGGGGAAATCTTTTAGAAGCTCAGCCTTCCCTCTCCAGGAACTGGACCCAGCAAGTGGCATAAGAGCTCAGAAGAAGAAACCGTCTCTTTAAGGTTTAGGCTAGGAGATGATCAAGCAAAGCTTCACAGAAGAGGTGGACCATAGAGATTTTCTGCATTTTGGTGGGTAGAGAGAACCTGAGGAAAGGCACTCTAGGACAGGAGAATGGCCTGAGCAAAGATCCAAAGATATGACCCTACATAAATAAACTGGAGGCCCAGGTGAGAATCCATTCGTGAGAATAACAGTTGAATAGCTAGCCACCCTAAGAGCCAGAACCCCATCTCCTTGGGGGCCCTTTGGTCATAGTCCATAGATTCAGAAAGATGTTTTTATGAGAATGTCCTCAGTCAATATGTTCAAGTTTAAGACTGAAAATGAGCTTACTAGTAAGATAACTTAAAAAACAAAGCCATCAGCCAAGCAGAAATTGCACTGGACTATGATTTGATAAACTTGGCAATGCCATTTCTTGGCTCTGTATGGCACAAGCTGTGATTCTCTGACCTGCTCTTTTTAAACTGTAAAAAACTATGAAATATATTTATATAGACTAAAGCTGAGAGAAGTTTAAAAGACTAGTGATCCAGATCCTTCTAAAGTAAAATCCATATAGGAAAATGTTTTGGAATAGGCAGATACATTTCCTATATGGTTTTTACTTATAGACGAACTGTATTTAATCCCCTTTCAAAAGAAATGAAAACAAAAGAAATTACCGAAAAATGACAAGTCTTCGGACTCAAAGAAAAAAGTCATTTTTTCTTTGACAAGACTACAAGATTCTAAAAAAAGAACTTAAAAAAGGCTTTTCATGATCATATAATATATTCTTAGTCCATTATTTTTATCATACAGTAATTGACAATGGAACATTAATTAAAAATCAACATTTTGAACATTCAATAATTAACAATTTGGCTTTTAAAAATATTGTTAAGCTTGACCACGTTTTGGGCATTTTCTTCTTGTCTGTCTACATTGGCAAGCGTTTTTCAGTTGAAACATATGTTTGGGTGGACAAGTATTTTCTTTGGCAGCAACTTAATAGTTTAAGTACAGATTTCAAAATCAAGTGTTTGCTCCATAAGCATGTGTTTTCAAACAGAAGCATTTCTCACAATTGTTTCCTCAACATAATGTTTGTCTTGGAGCCAGTAGAGAAGGCCAAGTATTCCAGTAAACTTTTAATGTAAGTTCATCACCTTCTGTCACCTTCAAGATTTTCTATTGGGCACATTCTCATAGATTTCCATGGATTGCTTTATAAGGACAACCCGTGCCCCCCCAAATGCTTTGTAAGATGAATGCAAATATATTCAAATGATTTTTTCTTGGTAAAAATGGATCAGAAAAAATTGGTACATGTATATGTACCAATGTTTATTTCATTTGTGTAGATGTTACTTTACTTGTGATCTGACAATGGCGCTATTTGTCTTCTCATTTCCAGTTAGAGTTGTGAAAGTAGGTAGCAGGAGCCTCTCCACTCCCTTCTCCCTGACAGAGAGGATCAAGTTGGTGTGAGTCTCTGAGTGACTGTGTATGTGTCTGTGAAGATACAGAACCACTATGATGTGTCCCCAAGGTCTAGGAAGCATGTTAAGAAGAATCAGGGATGATGTCATATATTTATATTACTGAGGACTCTTGCAACTACAGGTGACAGAAATTAAACTGGTAACAGCTTTAAAAAAAAATTCAATGGCTTACATATATATTAAAAACAAGGTTATGGGGTTTCAGGTATAGATGAACTCAGAGATTCGAATGACTTCATGAAGTCTCAGTCTTTCTCTTTATCTCTTGGTTCTGCCTTCCCCTGTTCTGACTTTAATCTCAGGCAAAATCTACCATGTGGCTGTCCCCCAGCAGCTCCAGGTTTATCTTATTCTTCTAGATAGCAATCTCAGGGAAAAGATCCCTTGTTTCCCAATTATTTCAAAAAAGTTTTGAAGTTGAAGTAACAGACTATTTTGAGTCATCTAGCTATCCCCAAACTAATCATTGCAGCCAAAGAAATGGAGTATATTGAATGGCCAGGCCTGGATATTAGCCCTAACCAAGCCACATAGACTGAGATTGGGTAGAAATAGTTTTTCAAAAGAAAACCAGGTGGTATTGCTAGAAGAGTGGAAATGAATGCTGACAAAGGAGTAGCAGATGTCCCCTCCCCTACGACGGTTTTGCCTACTGAGAGCTACAGTTCCTCCTTTATAGAGAATATTACCATTGGCAAGCCTCAGGCCATTTATAGCAAATTTCTATCCATTTCTTGGATAGTGGGCAGCAGTACTTGGCCTTACCTGCTGAATCCTCGATAAGCATGTCTTAGGAGCAGAGCCTTAACTAACAATTTTGGTTCTGAGGGCAAATCACCCTGTAGCACACACCAAGAGTTAACCAACACAGTTCTCATTTGCAACCCTCTTTTCTTTACTCACCTTCTAGGATTGATCTAGAAGTAGCAATAAAACATAAGTATAAGTTCTTGGGTGAAAGTTCTAAGAAAGATTTTAAGAAAGGATAATTTTAGATGTCATTCCTTTTAGACTTTTGACTGTTGTCTTTTACCTCCTATTTCTTTCATCCTGGAACACAAACACACTAAGTGGAGGTACAGAAGTCATCTTGCCATACTGAGGAAGAAAGTTACAGGCTAAAGAGGGAAGAGCTAGAATATAGAAGGAGCCCAGGTCCCTTTGGGGAATCACAGAGCTACAATCGTAGCCTTGGACTGTCTATCTCTAAACTTCTTATTGAACAAGAAAAACCTATGCTTGCAGCCAAATGCAGTCTTAACCAATACGCAAACCTCTAAATCATCTATGTAATTTGTAATGTAGTTTACAGAAAGGTTTTATTAATTAGGCACACCACCTGCTGGCTCCCTATTTTTATTAATAATTCTTCTTTACTAGGTGCTAAGCTCATAGTTCTATGCTTTAGGAAGATGTATACTGTCAATGAGACAGAATAGTTAGGTGATATAGGTAGTGAATATAACTCTAAATCAGAGCATTTGGATTCAAACCTAGCTCCAACACAGAAATTAGTAGGTTCATGACCTTACATAAGTTACTTAACATTACTGTACCCCACAGACCTCATCTCTAGTATTGTTATAAGCATTTAGTGTGTTTAGTCTGGGAAAAATATTCATAGAACGCTCTCTCTATATCTAATATACACATTACCTTTTAAAAATTGTTTAAAATTTGTGTCCCCTACATTTTGGTATCCTAGAGGTAATTCCTGTTAACACATATGGCTCAGCTGTGAACACATGGCATGTAGACACAGATGGTTAATTGTTTCAGTTTCTTGTCTTCTTGTTTTCTCCTCCCACTTCCATAGGGTGGGGATAGTTGGCACTAAGGACAGTCGGTACTTCCAAAATTATGCCACCAGTTTCCTTATTCGACTCTAGCTAAAAACCAAGGTTGATTATATTTTTACCTCTAAATGTTTATGAATCACAACCCAATCCATATATAGCCTGCGTTGTCAGGACATTCAGTGTGCCATCTCCAAGTTCCCCTTGACCATCTACCACATTTTTTCTCTTACAACTTGATTCTAGTCACTTTCAAGATATTTATTCTGATGTTTGGGCTGATCTCTTAAATGCACATTTATTTGCTTTGGCCAAATATATTTTCTCTGACTGTAAGAAAAAGCTGGATATGAAATCAATAATTATGATTGAGAACATATATATTTTACACTAAAAGAAATGCTTCAGAAAAAAATATATTTTATTTTTAATCTATAAGAAGTAGGCTTAGTGGTAGGTCACTATCCTTATCATTAGGACACTCATCTTGAAGTTAACTGGTTAACTTAACCTCCCCTCACTCCCAGTCTAAGTACATGCTGTTTGCCAGGAAACGAACTGCATTTCAGAATAAAGATAAATAGTTTTAGCTAAAACTTACTGAGTATAGGCTGTGTACCAAGTCATGGGTTAAGTGCTTTTCATGTACTATTTTATGTAATATTCACTTTGATATAAGTTACCTTTTAAGGAAAACATTTAGGTTTTTTCTCTTATAGTTTTACTACTTAAGAGTGTGTGTCTAAATAACATATTCCATTTCACCTGTTTTTGAACTAAATGAATAGAATCATACTGAATGCTTTCTTTAGAATCTTGCTTCTTTGGCTCAAAATTATATCTATAAGATTTATCCACATTGTTTAATGTGACTCAGCTCACTCATTTTTAATGTTACCTATTGTAAGAATATAACATAAGTTGTTTGTTTTACTCCTGATAGACATTTGAACTCTTTTTCACTATTTGGTTATTATAAAAAATTCTGCTGCGGACATTTCTATATCTGTATCCTATTACACTTATGCCTGAGGTTCTGTATGGTATAGATCCATGAGTGCTGAATCAGAGGTTTGTATACTTTAAACTTTACTAGAAATTGCCGAACTGTTTTCCAAAATTGCTACATCAATTTGTACTCTCACAAGATGGGAAGAGATTTCTTGCTATACCATACTTCGTTAACACTTGAAATTATTAGTTCATTTTTTTGTTCTATCTGGTAACAAATTTTGACATTTTGACATTACAATAATTTGCATTTCCCTGATTACTAATAAGCTGAACAGCAATTCATATGGTCATTGGCTATTTAGAGTTTCTCTTTTGTGTGGTGCTTATTAATGACTCTTGCATTATTTTTATTTTGTATTATGTTTTTTAGAGCTTGATTTGCAGGGGGAGGAGTTATTTTCATATAGTCTCTTTATAAGTTGTTTGTCAATTATATACATTGCAGGAATCTTCCCCCCGTCTACAACTAACGTTCAATGTTTCAGTAAGAAATCGTTTTCTATACCGAGGACTTGAATATATTCTATTTCTTTCTAAAAAATTTGTTGAACTTTCATTTTTAGCCAAGATGGAATAATAGAGCCTGAGCTGGATTGACCTTCCTGTCCAAAACAACTAAGAAATTGAACAGAATATATAAAACAATTGAACATCAAACAATGAAAGACAGTGATTCCTGAGAGGTGGAAAGCAAATGACACGAGCTCTCCAAGCACCCTAGCCTGCTGCCCTCAGACAGTCTCCAGGACATGGCACGGGGCAGGAGGGTAGAGTAGGGGGAGGAAATCAGTTGGAGATTAGCAGACTTCCTGAGTTGAGGAGACAGAGCCAAGATTCTGGGGAGTCCTAGGCAATTACAGTTTGTAGAACAGAGGACTCAAGAGAGGGCTACATAAAGCGAGAACTCTAGAGATCTGCAGAAGCCCTCTAGACTGTTCAGCAGAGTACTGATCAGCATATGCATGTGACTCACCCATTTCTCCTCCTCTGAGGAAATCAGTGATTCTAGTTTTACATATCTTTCCAGAGATCTTCTATGCATATATAGTTCCCCTTCCTGAAATATTTTGATACACGTTCTTCTAAATCTTAGTTTTTTTCTTAAAAATATACCTTAGAGATTGTTCCATATCTGTAAATAAAGGTCTTTCTCAATTTTTTAAATAACTTTATGATCTAATCATTAATTCAAGTAGTTATCAACTGATGGTCATTTAAATAATTTCAAACCTTCTGTTATACACACAATGGTACAAGTTGGTACATATACCCTTTCATTTATTCTGATGAATATTCAGTGGTGTATCAGAGCAGGTTCATATGGGCTCCCAAGAGCCATTTGCTATAATTTCAGGAATTTTCAAAGCTGGTTAATATTAGGAGAATAGCTTGAAATTTTACAGCATTAAAATTGGCAAAGTCTGCAAAGAAAAATTCATTTCTCTATTTGATGGGTGGGGGGGTTGCGGAGAGTTGGTTGTTAAATATATATAGCTTCCTCTGAACACAATCTCAGTAGTGGAACTGCTGGATCAAAGTGGAACTGCTGGATCAAAGGGTGTATATATATATATATATACTACTAGCAATGTATTCCTAAATTCTTAACAAGACATTGTTACCAAAATTAATGATCTTTGCCAATTTAATGAGTAAAATTAGTTTGTCAATGAGGTTGTAATACTTATGTCACTTGTTATTGAAAATGAATATCTTTTTATATATTTTAAACTTTCTTTTTAATAAAAAAACTATTCATATCCTTTGCTCAGTTCCTTCCTTTAGATTTTGAGGGTTTTTAAAATTATTATTATTTATAAAAGCTTCTATGATATTAAAGAGATAAGCTCTTGTTATGGTATAAGAGTTCCATATATCTTTTCTGAAAAGATTTTAAATTTTATATGTATCATTTTCTATTTTGAGAAGCAAAAACCCATGAAACCCAGGAAAATATTAATTAGCAACAGAATCACTGAAAAAAGGATCTGACATACTAAATTCATTCTTATTTTCATCTTCATACTTTTTCCCTGTCTCCCCAATCCCCTACCTTTGGACAACTATCTTATTATTCTCCAAATCTATGAGTCTGTTTTGTTTTGTTTATTTATTTGTTATTTTTTGATTCCACATGTAAATGAACTCATATGGTTTTTGTCTTCCTTTATCAGACTTATTTCACTTAACATTATACCCTCTAGGTCTATCCATGTTGTTGTAAATGACAAGATTTAATTTTTTTTATTGCTGAGTAATATTCCATTATATATATGTACCATATTTTCTTTACCCATTCATCTATCAATGGACACCTTGGTTGCTTCCATATCTTGGCCATTGTAAGTAATGCTGCAATATATCTAGGGGTACATATATCTTTTTAAATTAATGTTTTTGTTTTCTTTGGATAAATACTTAGAAGTGGAATTGCTGGTTCACATGGTAGCTCTATTTTTAAGGAATATCCACACTGTTTTCCATAGTGGCTACACTAATTTACAAACTCATCAGTATACAAGTGTTCCTTTTTCTCCACAGGATTATATGAATAACATATATAAAGTGCTTACAACAGTGCCTGCATATAGTAAGTGCTACATAAGTGTTAGTTATTATGATTTCATTTTAAGTATAATATAAATCATTATTATATTTATTAACAGTTTGTTCTTATTTGAAATTATCTATGGGAACTTGGTATGTAAGTGGTGCTAAATGTTTAATAAAGATATACAGAAATTTATTAAATATGTGAATTATTTGAATATTAATCAAAGAACAAGTAAAAGTGACTGTTTTCAATTTTATGTAAAATTACTAGAGTTGTAAATAAAAATCCTCCCTCTTGCCCTGAGCTATATCCTTAGCCCTTCCTGCAGTTTGGGTATGTGAGCCAATACATTCTCCTTCCTAAATGAGCCACTACATACAAGGCTTTCTCTCACTGGTAACGGTGTCTGATTAAAGCTTACTCATGTAAACTTGTGTCAGAAAGTCCTTCAATATTTTATAGGGTTAGGAAAATTAGACATCACTCCTCTTAGCTCCCTTTCTCCTTTCCACTGCCTTTTATGGAAGGTAGCCCATACTTTCCTGTGTGCCACCTGACTGTTGGGTAAGATGGAATCATTAACTGTCTTCAGCTGGTTCCAGCAGCATCATATTTCTATTCAAGAGTGCCAGTGTTTCCGAAGACCTATATCAAATAAAGTCGAAATGCACTGTTTTTTTTTTTTTCATTCAAACCCCTTCATCATTCTGGCCCCAATCTACTTTGTCATTCATCTCCCATAACTTCAGATATGGTCCCTTTCTTCTTGCCAGAATGGTCTCTCCACTCCCCCCCATAAGCACCATTATCATGTATAATCTGCATTTGCTTTTTCTGTTTCCTGCCTTGAGGTCACTACTCCCTATTCCAAAGGTCCTCATATTTTAGGGTCCTGCTCAAGTCTTACTTTCCCCAGGTAGCCAGAACTGCTCACACTCACCTTTCAAGGAGCTCCTATAGTTCTTACCATCTGTGTCATTGTTTTGGCACTGACATTATGAACTGCAATGTATTATACTAACATCCAAAATATGTGCTAGATCTGTCTCTCTAAGAAAATGATAAATTTCTGGAGAATAGGGATTGCGACTTATCTTTATTATTATATACCACTCAGTACCTGACATGCCACAGATATGTAGAGACTCTCATCAAATACTTGTTGAATCATTGTGGAATGAGTGATTGAAGGAACAAGGGTAAATACATAAATAAACGTACAAATGAATGGATAAATTGGTCCCAAGCTCCCACCACATGGAGGCTTGTTGAAGGCAAAACCAGAAGGGTAAAAGCCAGCAAGTGGCTCACGATGCTCAGAGATTATGGCAGGGGTAGAAGATGAGGTTGGCAGAACTTAGAAAGTTTGAGGCCAGCTCCCCTCTCTGTATCACAGAGTTTTCGTGTGCCCTAAATATACAGAGTGCACACTCTTTCATAATGCCAGACATAAATAACAACAAACTAAATTATTTCCCCCTTAGCATCTGTCTATATTCCTAATTCCTTTCTCAAGGAGAGGGTCTTTGCCCCCCAAGATCTCTGCATGGCCCTCATACAGCCCTCTGGACTTGTTGAACTCCACTTCTGTAAACAGTTCTTCCAATGAAAGAAGGAAAATTAAGAGATTTCGCCCTTCCAAAGAAATAACCAATGAAATGATCACATTATCATTATCTCTTACAAATCTTCCCTGTGGTCTAATAACTCCCATTTAAGACCTGATTCGCACAAGCAAGAAGTGTGTGGTCCATTTTCTTTTAAACAGGAAATGCCAGCACATGTCTCTGGATTGGCAGAATGCACTCATATCTCACACAGGATTGATACTGTGACATTCTAAATGAGGTCCATTGGGTATAATAATGGTGTGAAGAAATCTAAACACAAAACATTATGTGATCTAATCAACACAGAGGAACAAATCAGGAACTTGGCCAGTCCTAGCAAAGCCCCAAATAATCTGAAAAGGAAATCAAATTTTGAACTACATGACTCTCGTGAGCTGTGCATGGAATATAGAGTTTGGAAATAACACATGACATCAGCTCCTAGAACAGTGAGGAAAGCTTTCATTTATTATCTAGACCCAATTTCTAGATTTCTGAGTGAAAAGTGAGCAAGTATACACACTCAGAAGGAAAACTCTGCACAGTTGACTGTTCTGGTATTGTGGTAGAGTGGAGAATATGGCAGGCCAGGGTAGACAGAGATCTAATAAAAAATAAAGGGTTGAAGGTGAAGAATAGAGAATTCCTCTCACTTCTCTGAAGGAACAGAATGCCAGTGGCTGAGAAAATTAACTTAGGAGTCTTCTAGGAAACTTTCATTGTGCATGCCCTTTCCACGCACCTCTGTGAAGAGTTTGTTCCCAGTAGATGTATCATGTAAGTGTATCTTGAAGAACCAGTGCACTGGCCACTGCTAATTTGGTCAAGAATGGGAGCCTGACCCCATCACAGCTATCTACACAGGACTAAGTGGCCTTGTCCATGATCTCTGCCCAGAGGCACAGATCTGGAGGGGATTGGTCAACCAGTTAGATCTTTTCTCTTGGGTAGTATAAATTTGCGGTAGTCTTTGGGTCGGAGAGCAAGAATCTGAGTCTAGGAGAGAAGCAAGGAATAGAAAGATGCCAGTTGTTGAAGGAACAATATGACTTATTCTCTAAAGTTGTGTTGTTTCTTAAAGAACATCATAGCCTTAGTGGGGCAGGGCCTTCTGAGTTAGTCTTCTTCTTTTCCACCTGAAGTACCAATGTGCACACTATATAGTTATTCCCCACTTGGGGTCTTTGGGGTGCACAGAGCCTGTTGAAGCATTTCTTGAGCTTATTTCAGTTTCAGATGAAAAACTGCAGCTCCAGCACATGAAGAGTACAGCCTTTATTTGACATAGGCATATAAGTTCCTTGGGCACAGGAGTAAGAGTGTCTTATGCTATTATCAATGCCTTCGTAGTAAGACTTCAATGGATATTTGTTCAATAAGAAAAAGTTGGATTAAAAGCTCCACTATAATGTCTTCTTTTCATTAGGGTCAGCAAAATATGATTCAGCCCTGCCATCTCACTAGCAGCTGGCTGACAGCTGTGAAAGGTGAGTCCACAGGCAGGGCAAACAGAAGGTGTGTCTCAGAGAAGTTGCCTGCTTCACCCTGTAGTTTTCTTAATGTCTTGTGTAGATCTACCTGCTGTGGGCAAAAGGGGGTCTAATACAGAGATCTTAGCGGAAAATGAGAGGAGAGACTAGGAAAGTCAGGTTGGGCTGGGCAAACTTGCTCCTTTTCCGTTCTTTCCTCTCTCTACTTCCTTTTTATTCTTGCTCCCTTCTTCTTTTTGAACATTCTTGCTCTTGAGCTAAGAAAAGGGAACTTGATATAATCAATGATAAAGTCAGAGCAATTCTTTTTCCCACCAAATACTTTAAAATTCTTACATTTTTTAAAATAATGGAAATAGATATTTCCTTAGGAATGTTAAGTGCATTACTATTGAAGTCTTTGAAAGACCTCATCTCCTTCTACAGTCTCCCTTGTCAGTTCAAGGCACACTGACCTCTTTGCTATTCCTCAAAACAAACAGGTAGGTTCCCAGCTCAGGTCCTTTGCACTTGCTCTTCCTTCTGCTTGGATTTCTATTCCCAACTCTTCCCCCAGATATCCTCATGGTTCAATCCCTCTTCCCTTTTAGGCCTTTATGAAGCTGTCATCTTCCCAATGAGGCCTATCTTGATTTGTTCCGTCATTGCTTATTCATCTACCTTGCTTCATTTTTCTCCATGGTGTGGATAATTATTTTATATAATGTATGTTTTACTTATTTAGCTCATTTGGTTTCTGTCTTCTACAAGAGAACATAAGATCCTTGAGGGACAGAATCTTTATTTTCCTGATCTTACCCAGTGCCTAGAACAGTACGTGCTCTCAGTTAAAACTTTTTGGATTTCGAATGAATGTTCAATGTTTGTGAGGTACAGAACTACCAGAGCTTCATCTTCCATTGTGCCTTGCCACATTTCCAGTGACTGACTGTGAGCTGGGGTATCATTCAGGCTACTGCCAGGTAGAACAGCAACTTGTGATGGCTGCAGTGTTGAGAGCCACATGCAGGACCTTGAATGGCCCAGTACAGTGATTGCATTTGTATCAATGAGATCAAAACTGAATGGAGAGTTCATCAATTAGTTTAAATGATCAGCTATGTTCCTTAGCAATACAATTTGATACAAATTTTATAAAATGTGGTAAAAAGGTAAGTGATAACAATGACAGAAGACACCATCTTTTGATGTTTGAATCCTCCTGAAGTCTCTTCAGACAGTTGTTATATAGGATCAAGGATGGAATCTAGATAAATAAAGGACCAAAGTTGCCCACCCCTCACACTTCAATGTTGTCATGTCATTTATCATGTGGAAAATGAAAGGAGAAAGTTAGATCTCTCATCTGATTTTTTGTGTCCTGAAAATCTTCACCTCTTTGTCTGGATTGAAATGCAATACATGTTATATACAATGTTCAAGATATCCCTCTACCTTCAAACTTAAATTAATGGTGGGCAAAACAAGAGACACCTGAGAAAGGAGAATTATAATTAATGTTTTTCTAGATTAGACATCTAGTGAAGTTTGTAGAGTGTTTTCTGTGAACAATTCTCCTAAAGAACTAAACTTTGAAATGGTCAAAGTGTGCCTGCCATAATTATCATTATAACAATTCAAGATTTGTGATTCCAAAGTTCTAAGTATTGAAAACTTAGATTGAGGTATGCTGGTTGTAATGATTCATAATTTGTCCTAGGTTGGGTCATGAATTACTCACAATTTTTTTTTTCATGGAGTACATTTACACTCTTCATGGAGCATGAACTTCATTAAACTATTTATTTTCTTACTGTAAAAACCAGGATAATTTTATAAGACAGCAGGGCAATGTGCCTATTCTGCATGGAATTTGAGCCAAATCTCATCTGGCATGTGTCAAGGCATCTCCTCTACACGCTTATGAGATGCTTTACATCTGAATATGTACCTGGTATCTAGACAACTCAGATCACAGTTAACTTGCAGTTTATGCTCTCTTTGTTATAAGGCCCACAGAGTGGCAATAGCTATTAGATGGAGCGATGAATTACCTGCTAACATATAAGCAAAGGTACCAGCCTAGGCTGCTAGGCAGTAACAGAAACAAATTTGTAATTCCATCTAGCCACCTAGAGAGAAGAGAGAAACGTTTAAAAGTAGACTACCACATCCTATTAGCAGAAGAGGTAAAATATGTCTCTTTCTCACATAGACTATTCACTCATTCGACAAACATGTGGTTGAGTCCCACCTCCATGCCAGGCCCACTGGAAAATAAAGGGCATGCGACGATGGACAGGGGCAGTACCTGCTCACAAGATATGCACAGTCTGGTAACTGTTGAGGGTGCCTTGTACCAAGGTACCTGGCAGATTCCTTCAGAGGCACTGAAGCAAGTCAGGAAAACTAAGTGATACACAAGATATCTGGCCCCTGACAATGTGATAGATGGATGTGACAAGAATATGACACATTCAAGAAAATGTAAAATAAAAAGAGAAAAAAGAAGTGTAAGACAAGACTCCTCAGTTCAGGGTCTGACATAAACAAGTTGAGAGCAAAATATACAGAGTAACTTTTCAAATTCCTTAACTCTAAAAATCAAATTGCTCAAGTCATATCTATTCAACTTTACCTATTTGTTTAAAGATTGATTTTTTAAAAAATAAGAAAAATTTTTTTTTCTTTCTAAAATTCTCCTCTGATAGTGGTAATGGCAAGAAGTGGTTCTGAATAATTTTAAGGTTCCCCAATTTCCATCAGACCCTCTTAACCCTTAACTTTATTTATTGTAAAGGAAATGAACTTGTATCCAATCTCATAAAAAGAGCTATACAAACATAGCTTCAAAACAAGCCCCCTAGCCCTGCCTCCAGCCCACCTTTTATCACCAGACTATGGCACCCAAGACTCTTTCCATATGGATATTCTGGTGATGTTTAACTCTCAATCATGCCTTAGTAAGAGCAGAAAAGTGGTGATTTTGCAAGAAGTAAAGGGGGGAGGGGTTGTGCTAAGTTGAATAGTGCCCCCCCCAAATTCACATCTGTTTGAAACCTCAGAATGTGACCTTATTTAGAAATAGGGTCTTCAAAGAGGTTAATATTTAAATTAAGATAAGGTCCTAATGGATTAGGGTGAGTCCTAAATCTATTGGCTGGTATTCTTATACAAAGGCCACATGAAGATACAGACCCACAGGAATGAAGGCCATGCGAAGACAAAGGCAGAGATTAGAATTATGCTTCTACGAGTCAGGGAACAGCAGGAGACACAAGAAGCTAGTGGAGGCAATAAAGGATTCTTCCTAAGGAACTCTGAAGGGAGCATGACCTTGAGGACACCTTGATTTCAGATTTCAGGCCCCTGAACTGTGAGAGAATAAATTTCTGTTGTTTTGAACAACTCAGTTTATGGTACTTCATTATAGCAGCCTAAGGAAACTAATAAAGTGGTCATAAAAATAATCATGGTTAGAAGGAAAAAGCAATAAATATCAGTTGAAAGAGTTAATTGATCAATGACTCTTCATCAATGGAATGATGTACCATCTCCCCTGCTGCAGCACAGCTACCAAAGCAGACTCAGGCTCTCAAGATAAAGGACCATTCAAATTGGCCCTAACTCATTAGGGAACTGGAAGAAGTTGCCCTTGGCCTTCCCAGGCCAGTTGTGGGGCTAGAACAAGCTCTCTGCAGTCTCAGAAAAGAGTTCAAAGTTGAACCCTTGAAATCACTCACAAAAACCACAGCATGAAGCATACAGACCTGGGTCTGAATTTCCACTGAAGAATTACTGTAACCTTGGGTAAGTGCTTACTCTCTTTGAGTAAGCATATAGTCTTGTCTGGAAAACAGGATTAAGAAAACACTATTCAAGTATTTACTGTAAAAAACTGCAAATCTCACCCTCCAAATTGCAGAACTGCTCTAAGATTCACCATATGCCCAACTTTGCCCCAGATAGTTCTAGTTTTAGCTATTATCCCAGTGTAATTATTAACAGCTCCTCTTTCACTAATAAAAACTGTCTCAACTTGACCATGGATTATATATGGTCACCCAAGTTTTGAGGAATTCTCATGGACATAGCAGGGGAAAAGTTGTGTTGCACACTTGAGTCTGGGCTTGTGGCTGTAGAGAGCATCACAGTCATACCTCAGCCATCACTCTAGCGCAAACCGATCCCAACCTTTTCGGCACCAGAGGCCAGTCCTCTCTATGAGAATCTAATGCCTGATGATCTCAGGTGGAGCTGAGGCGGTGATGCTATTGCTTGGGAGCAGCTGCAAATACAGATGAAGCTTTGCTCCCTTGCCCACCGCTCACCCGCAGCTGTGCAGCCAGTTCCTAATAGGCCACAGACTGGTATGGGCTTCTGACCCAGGTGTTGGGGGCCCCTGCTCTGGAGAACTGCATTTTTTGTTATTTTCATTTATTGTGCATCTTTAACATACATGCATATTATTTATTTTCATTCTAGTTCACTTTAGTATAGGATAATGTAGTTGGTATGTGATACTGTATAGTATTGTGCATCAAACACAAAATATCCACTGATGTGTCTAATAATTTAGAAGAGTGGTGTTCTTAATGCTTTGTATGATGCGGAAATCCTTGATGGATTACTGTATAGATATTTAAAATGTTTGGTGATATTGGAAGCAAATTGATTGCAATTTTTGGATAACCCTGGAACTCATTACAATTTTTTTTTTTGTATTTAAGATAATGCAATATAGTCTCTTTCATTCCAAAAATCCTCTATCTGGCACATTTTCTGGAGTAAACTAAACTGATAATGAGGGATACTTACCTCATTGTGTTGTGAAAAGTAACTAGAACACAAATATGTAAAACACATGGCACACAGTGGATGCTCTGTCCCCTCAACTTGAAATAAAAACATTATGTAGAGAGTAGGACTTTGAGCCCCCAAGTTGGGTGTACAAGAATGATCACTTCCTTTATTTATAGTTTAAGTGCCCACTTAGGCCAGGTGACAGAAATGTAATTTAACTTGGAGGGAGCTTCCAGCCTTCCCTAAGATTGTGACAGGACATTCTGGGGTGCTCCTGTCATGCCAGGGCACTGAGTGTGGGAGACCATTGGTCTTCAGTCACCACTCCACACAGTCAGAGTTGGGGCTGTCCTTGTCCCTGCTTGTGGTTTCTTAAGCTCTCTTGCTGATTCCTGCTGCTGTTGGGCCCCACTTAGGGTGCAGGAGCTGCACTGCACAGTCTCTGGTCACACCTCCTCCCCTCTAAGTTTCCAAGTGCTGCTGTAACAAATTACCACAAACTCAGGGGCTTTCCACAAACAACACAAACGTATTACTTTACGGGTCTGGAGGTCAGAAATTCAACTCAAATCAAGGAGTCACCAGGGCTGGTCCCTCCTGGAAGTTCAAGGGGTCCATTTACTTTCTTTTGCTACCTTCTGGAGGCCACCTGCACTCCTTGATTCCTGGAGCTTTCCTCCCTCTTAAGAGCCAGCAGCATAAGATTATCTCGTCTTCTTCGCTGATTCTGTTCACCTGCCACCCCCAAGTAAGAATCTTGTGGTTATATTGCATACACCTGGGTACTCCAGGCTAATGCTCTCCATCTCAAAAATCCTTAACTTCATCCAACTGCAAAGTCTTTTTTGCCATGCAAGGTAACATATTCACAGATTCTGGAATTAGAATGTGTAAATTTGATGGGAAGCATTCTTCAGCCCATCACATCCCACACTATTGTTCCCTCCCTGGGGCCTCACAGCCCTCAAGGCTCTTCTGGAAGGAAGGGCACAGGTCCCCTCTCCTCTGGGACCCACAGTCATGTGTCCATACCCATGTACCAAACTTAGCTTCCCCATCCCAACCCCAGACCAGAAAAAGACTTTTTTTCAAATTTGAAGGTAAAAGAAAAACCTCTCCCTCACCCAAATATTTTGTTCAAACCCAGAATCTTCTTAGCTGCCCTAAATGTTGGGCTTTTGGAGCACAAAAACAAATATTTATAGCATGCTCTGCTTTTTGGCTAGTCACCTCAATTTCCTGAGATTGCAAGCATCTGATTAAAAGGAGGGAGGTGAAATGGGGAAATATGAGAAAAGTCTGTAAATTGATATGTCGAAGTATTATCCAGTCACATTTGCAAAAGAACATAGACCCTTCTGAGGGATAAACACAGAAGCATATGTCAGAAGGAGTCCCAAAGGAAACAGCCTGAAGTTGGGCTCCTGAGCCTCTCCCTGCCTCTGGTGTCTTCTCCCCCTCATTTCCACTGCAGCCACCACCCACCTCACTTGGCTCTAGGGATGCCCTGCTTCCTCTTCAAAGTACTGGCCCAAATCTGTGTAGAACTTTTGCTCATGTTTCCCTTAGCACACCTGAGACAGGCTGGTACTTTCATAAAGCAATATACTCAGTAATGAGACAGACAAAAAGGAAATATTTACACAAAATACAAACAGTATACAATTATGACTCCTTGAAGCAACTGTCTGACCATGATAAGATTCACTCGCCCAGGAGGCTGTTACAGCCAGCTGAGAAGAATATCCGGCTTTCTCCCTCCGTGTCCACCCCTGCCAGCACCCCCATCCTCACCTTTCATTCCAGAGCAGGTGCTGCTTTATCCTCTGACACAGGGCAGCAACCCAGGCAACTCTGCTTCTTCCTAGTCTAAGTTAAAAAGAAACCCATGCTCCCAAACCTGCCATCCATCCTACCACTCAGCCTTGTTTCTTCTAAAGGGCACCCCCAGACTGAGGACAGCACCATGGTGATTGACAAACTGATAATCTCACCACCTGTGGAGAATTTTATATCTTATACATAGGTAAAGACAACCCCCATCACAAACATACACAGAGCTCTATAATATAAAAAATATCTCAAGAATGTGTAACTATAGTTTCCCTACATAATTATATACTTATGAAGCAGGAAAGTAAATTTTCCAAAGGAGCAAATGTGAAATTCTAGTGGAGAAAGCATAATTTACATTTTTAAAAAGAAATACAGAAGAAAACCAATTTTTAAAATTGGGCAAGGGACTTAGGCATTTCTCCAAAGAAAATATGCAAATGGCCAACAAGCCCATGAAAAGATGCTCAATATTATTAGTCATTAGGAAAATACAAATCAAAACCACAATAAGATACCACTTCACACCAACCAAGATGGATATAATTCACACACACACACACACACACACACACACACACACACAGAAAATAACTGTCAGTGAGGATGTGGACAAATTAGAACATTCATACATTTCTGATGGGAGTGTAAAATGGTACAGCTGCAGTAAAATACAGTTTGGCAGTTCCTCAGAAAGTTAGTCATAGAATTCTCTTATGACGCAGCATTTCCCCTCCTAGATATACACACAAGAGAATTGAAAGCATATGCCCACACAAAAATCTGTACATGAATGTTCATAGCAGCATTATTCATAAAGGTCAAAAAATGAAAACGGTCCACATATGCATTAGCAATAATTGGTATTATTTGAACAAATGTCCAAATGTTTTTAGCAGCACTGTTGACAAAAAACAAAAGGTGGAAATAATCCAAATATCTATCGATAAAGAAAGAAATTATAGTATATTCCTAAGAGGCAGTACTACAATCCATGAAAAAGAATAAAGCAGTGGTCCATGCTACAATGTGGATGAACCTCAAAAATATTGTTACGTGAAAGAAGCCAGACACAAAAGGTCACATGAGGTATGACTCATTTATATGAAATATCCACAATAGACAAACCCACAGAAATGGAAAGCAGGTTGGTGGAACCAAGGACCGGGATAGACTGCTTAATGGGTATGGAGTTTTTTGGGGGGTGACGAAAATCTTTTCAAACTAGATGGAGGTGATGCTTGCACAACATTGTAAATGCACTAAATACTACTGAATTGTATGCTTTAAAATCATTAATTTTGTGGTATATATAGACAATGGAATATGATTCAGCTATAAGAAAGGAAGAAATCTTCTCATTTGTGACAACATGGGTAGACCTTGAGGGCATTATGATAAGTGAAATAAGTCAGACAAATACTGTATGATCTCACTTATATGTGCAATCTAAAAAAAAAAAATTAAGCTCATAGAGGCAGAGAACAGATTGGTGGTTGTCAGAGGTGGGGGTTGGGGGCTGGGAAAAATGGGTGAAGGATGTCAAAAGTTATAGACTTCCAGTTATAAAATAAATAAGTCATGGAGATGTAAACATGCCAAAATGTTAATTTTCATGTTATGTAAATTTGATCTGATTTTTTAAAAGGAAAAAAAATTCAGAACTACATGTAAGAGGACTAGAGATGGAGTCCTGATTTTAATGCTGATTAGACATTTCACTATGAGCAAATAACTTGAACTCCTGCGAGCTTCAGCTTCTTCATCTATGAGGTGAGATATTTGTAACAATAATATTTGTACCACCTACTTGATAGCATTATTGTAGGAACAAAATGAGATGTTGTTTATTACATTTTTGTATCATGTAACAGTAATATAAAATGCTAGATAGTCTTGCTTTGAGGTAATAGTCATTAAAATGTATGTACACTCCATAAGGAAATCTAGACCTCCTTTTTATATTTTTATGAGATCCAAGTTGTGGTAAATTTACTCACAACATTTGATTTTTAATTGATTTCTATTTTGAAAATAAAAGATTAAAATAGACGATTCTTATCCAAATAAGTAGGCAACATCTTAAAAATTTATTCTAGAATATCAAGTTTCATTGTAGAATTGATCCTGGCGGAAAACAATAAAACATACACCACAAATTCTTTATGAACAGGTGACAGAAATATATGAGTCATTTTATATGCATAACAGGCACAAATGACACACGGTTACTTGTGGTATATCAGTTTTCTTTGGAGCAGGTTTTCACAATATTTTCAACAAGGTAATGATAAAAATATGGGCAGGGCAAGTAAAAACATCTTGTTTAAGAAAACATAAATTGGCCTTACGGTTGCAATGGCTTAATGTTTAATTGCTCTGATAGTAAAAAATATCGTCCCTCAAATTTCAGTCTGACCTCAGTCTAGTTCAAATTAGGATAATGGGACATTTGACTTAAAAATAGAAAATAACATAAAAATTATCCACATATTAAAGGAGTTAGGAAATACTACCAAAAGATTAAAAGATCTCTTTTTTCTTCGCATAGGAATTTCGTAATAAACAAGTGAAGTATGATGAAATTGTTAGAATTTTTAGCATATTTATGAGGCTGACAAATAGTTACTCTTTTCTAATATTACATCTCTATACTATCTCCCCAAAGTGTGCTAGCTGATAATTTCTTAAAAGATTTTAAAGAACAAAGTACAAGAGAGTTGAGGGTTTTGCTGATAATTTCTTAAAAGATTTTAAAGAACAAAGTACAAGAGAGTTGAGAGTTGAGGGACTTGACAAATAGTATGAACTATTTAAATATAACTATTTTTTCTTTAGAATGCCAGAGACATTTCATGCCACTGTGAGATTCTGGTAATCTAGTAGTAAAGGCTGTGGTAAATTTATTCATTGTCTACTATTTAGTGATTTACAATAAAATCCTCTAACACAAACTAGCCATATGCAGTTATTATGAGTTTAGACAAAATTATAATAGCTTCATGTAGCCAGAACATAAGCTCTTATTATAAAATTGGTTTAGTTTTATTACTAAACACACTCAAAGTGTCCAGCAGTGAACACTTTAGTCCCCCAAATTCTTTAAGCCCATCATAATCTTGGAATTGTGATTCAGGTCCAAAATATGTGGTTTTGAATAACCAACAGTCCATTGCAGTTCCAAGCAACCAAGGACACCTCATAAACCCCATATTTTGAGTGTATATATTAAGTTACATATATAAATAATTCATTTTCTCAGTTTTAATTGACCTTAGACATGTAGTACCAAGAAAAATTGCTGACTAGCATGAGAGAGTAAGTCGATACATTTCTCAAAAGAGCTCAACATTTTAGTTAATGTTCTAAGCAAAAAACAATTCTATTAGTTTTTTTTTTTTTGAGCTATTAAAAATAGTTTGCAGCTCCTTACTACTACTTTCAAGTAGTTCTACACATCAGTAACTCGGGCTGTGAACAGTAAAGGTCTAACAGTATTGAATGCTTATGAAGTACTAGATTCTATATATCCTAGACAGATGTGTATACACACGCACATGCGCTCACACACGCGCACACACACACACACACACACACACACACACACACACAATCTCAATTAACTCTCGCCAAAATCTTGAGAAGGTGTTACTATCACCTTTTTTTTAGAGATTAAGATACTGAAACTCAGACAGATCAAATAAATAGTCTTATGTCTCATAGCTAATAGGGAAAATTGGGGCTCAAATCCAGGGTCTTTTGACTCCTGACAAGGCTTACACACCCAAATTAATGTGTTAAGTAAGGAACCCACCATCCTGACATCAAACAAGCCTCCTGTGTGTTGAGAAGAGAAAACCAGAACCAAACCTGCTCCTATAACAAGTATTTTCCATCTTGCTATATGCCTTGCATTGTGTGGGGCAAAAGAGATAGATGTGGCCGCTGCCTTCACAGAGTTTATATTCTAGAAGTGAGTTAAGAAACTGGGACAGTGACTCAAAAGAACTATGGAAATAGCAGTGATAACATGCCATAAGAGAAGGGCCTCTAGTACCCAAGCAGACATTTAGGACGATGAGGAGGTGAAAATAAATCTTATAACTATGTCAAACATAATGGGTTAAACTTGAGACCTTCAACTGATTTAACAAGCATGGCTAGAGCACCAACTAAATGCAAGGCACCAAGCTGGGCCCTTGTTTTCATAAGGTATTCCAATATTTTATGCATCTCCTACTTCATACATACGGGCATCTCCTAAAATAAATCCGTACATCCATTGAAAGATCACAGATATTTGTTAAATATCTCACTGATTATTCTAAAAGTGCTATGAAGATAACAGGCTCTTCCATGTGGGAAGCCTGGTTGGACTTGAGGATACAAGGGTGGGGTGTTCCAGACCAGATTGCATGCAGGCAATGACCACAGAATTGGGGCATTCAGACCGTGTCTCCCTCCAATGCATCTAACCGTGGAAACTCAATCAGGTCCAGAAATGAATCCATTTCCTTTGCCTGTGTCCTTAAATTTGATGAATAGAGCCTTTGCTTAGAGCTACTGAAGCTGCTATTCATCTCAGTTAGTTGCTAAATAAAACGTTGTTCTTGGATGTAATTCTGGCGAATATGACTTTGGAGATTTTTCATTTAACTATGTAAGTCCAAATTATTCCCAAAGTGATTCTACATTTGAGCTATTTTTGTTGCACATGCTCCATATTTTTTTCCATGTTAGAGACTAGGAATCTAGGAAGACCAGATTTGTTAGTTGACTGCGAAGAGGATAAACCTGAATACAAGTGCAAATTTCTGTGACAAAACAGCAACATTCATCCTCGTTTCTATTCAATGCAATTTGATAATCTAGAAACAGTTTTGGACCTTTAATGAGGAAAGACAAAGTTTAAATAAACAAGCCTGTGTTTGATGAGCGAATCAGTGATGTTGACTTCAAGTAGAGGTTCTAGTTGAAACTTCTTCAAATAATAGTTCAGAACTCTCTGGTGTTCTGTGATTAAAGGCTTGCCCACAAGTCTTGGTAGAATGTAACTGAACCATGAGCCTTTAAAAATTTCTAAAAAATTTTTATTTTTATCTAGGTGAGGTGCGATAATAGTTTAGAAATCAAAAAGTAACAACTAAAAGACTTCTCACAAAAATATCCTCTCTCACTTACCCCTGCCACCCTTCTGAACTCTGTCTTCAGAGGGCCCCACTTTGAGCTGTTACTTCCAGAATTTATACATCTTAATTTTTCTAGATCATAAGTTTTAATTCATAATTTTTATTATAAAAATTTTGAAACCATATGTATAATACATATAATTATACACATATTTTTGAGGAATTCTTTAAAAAGTTAAGTTGCAAACATCCTGACACTTTACTCCTAAATACTATATACTAATACTAAATATAAGGTGATACTATCTTTGCTTCCTCTTTTAGACGTTATCACGTGACTTCCTGTTATGGGAGTTGAAGATTTAATTTTCCTATACTAACATCCATCTGTTTCACAACCCCCATTCTCCCAGTATCGTTATAGTATAATTTTGGCTTAAATATATCCAATATTATATACTCTGTTTTTCTGAAATTAATACTTGCCTTGATTTTTCATTTGCTTATGTTCTTTGCTTCGTTTCTTCTTAATTCTTCCTACACCATCCAAAAGTCTTTTAATTAAAACATTTCATTCATGGACCAATTTTGTCAGTTAATCTATCAGTGCACACAGACACTTTTTTTTTTAAAGACATCCTCCCAGAGAACTTCACTCTCCCTTGGCTGTCATCCTTGAACTGTCAATCTCTGTTTGGATCCCCTGTCTCTGGGTCTCTTGCTTGGTGTACTCTCTTATTTTGGTGGGACACAGCCTTTAATAGATTCATGAGGAGAAAAAAAAAAGCAGCATAAAGGACTACATCTAGCTCTTGTGTTATACTGCTTCAATCAGGACTGGTTTCCCTCCTCACCTGGCGTGCAGCTGTCACCCTGGCATCCTGTTCCCAATTATCTTGAGGATTCCTGTCACCATGCTGCCGTGTTCCAGCTCCACGTACCATGTCCTCTTTTTTATTGCTATATTTATTCCCTTGCTTTGGTGGTCAGAGTCTCCAGAGAAAGGGTGAATGGAAAGTAAACCTTGTTAGAACTTTCATGTTTGAATATGTCTCTATTCTACACTTGATCGATATTTGGGCTGCCAATACATTCTAGGCTGGAAATCACTTCCTTTCAGAATTTGGAATCACTCCGTTATTGTCTTTCAGCTCTGAGTGATACAGCTGAGAAGTTTGAAATAATTCAGGTTCCTGATCCTTTGTATGTAACTTGTTTTTCCTTTTTTTGAAACTTGTAGAACTTGCCTTGTATTTTGAAATTTTAAGGTGATGCGTTTTGATGCAGATCACTTTTGATTCATGATGCTTGACATCTAGTGAGCTCATTTGTCAAGATTCATGTTCTTCAGTTCCGGAAATATTTTTAAAATATTTTTTGATGCTTTCTTTCCTTATTTTTTCTATGTTCTCTTTTTAAAGAAACTCCTATTATTAGAACTTCTATACTAAATACCTAACTTTATTACCTTTAATCTCCTAGTTTTAATTTCTTTGTCTTGTTTTCTCTATTTTTTGGAAAATTTATTCAATATTTCTAATTCCAATTCTAAAACCATTTCTGCTATTATGCTTTTATTTTCTAAAAAATATATTTCTTTGAAAGTTCTTGGGGTTTTGTTTTATTGTTTTCTTGGTTTGGTGGTTTTAGTGGGTTTCTGTTTGTTTGTTTGTTTGTTGTTTTTGGCCAGTAGCTAATGTTTCCTAAATGCAGTCTCTCCTCAGAACTCCCTAAGGATATTAATGATCTCTTTGGTTTGGTGTTTTGTTTTATTTTACTATTTTATTTTCTTCTTTGATTTCCCCACATTGTTTCCCGCCCCACCCCCACCCCACCCCGTTGGTTCATTTTAGCTTTTCTCTTCAGCTTTAGCAACACCCCTCAGGTATCTGGCAACCAGTGGCTGTCTGCTCACCTTTAATATGGGGAACGAGAAAGCTGGAAGTTTTGAGGTGGTTGGTTTGGGTTTATCCATGTTGATCTTTACTGTAGGATGATCTGTCTGGGTTGTCTGGGAACTTATGATATCAGTAGCTTTACATCTATTCTCTAGGGCAGGTCAGTTTCCATTTGAAATACTTTCTATCACTCTTGCATAGAGGGAAAAAGGCTGGCTTCCTACATTGAGAGTTAAATATCAGAAAAGGCTGAACAGACTCATCATTTATTGCACAAACATTGGCTTAATTTCCTTGTTTCAATACGGTAGCCCCACTTGTAGCCTTGCCTGACACCTCCAGGGGTTTATTCCTCTGAAGGGAATAAACCTCCAGTGTCCCGCTGGGCCGGGAGAAGGGCAGGTTCCCGGGGTGGAGGGGCAGCCAGCCAGGTCCAGAAGAGGGTCTACTCAATTCCACAACAGCTCTCATCACGTTTCCTTAGTTTGCTATTCACCCCAACCTCCGCCTCCAGTTTCAGAAGTCCCGCTGCTGCCAGTCCCTAGCCTTCTGAATACCATGCACGACCATCAGGTTTGTTCTCAGCTTTCCCCACTCCAGGTTTAGAATTTGGTTTCCTGCACCTGCTGAGATGCCTCCTGTCCACCTGCTTTCCATTTTACAAAATGTCATTCTTATCTCCAGTTGTATACACCCTGCCTTGGTGAATTTATCTTTTATTTTAAATCTTTTTACTGTAGTTTTTACAGGGTTTCAGAAAAGAGCAAAATTAGACAAATGCGTTCAATGTGTCATATCATCTATGAAGCTCTATTGCGCTTTGTTTCTACTCCATTGTAAATATTTTTCTAATTGTGAGAAGTATGTAATTCAAGACTATATGATAAATATAACTATGAGACTTATATTAAAAACTACCTTAATCAGCTAACGTAACCATATCAGATAAAACCATGAGGTAATGACTAGAGGTTCTGAATTTTAAAAAGAAAGAGTGATTGAAAAAAGCAAGGAAGAAGAAAAAAATTAATTTAGTATTGTGCATGATGTTTTAACTTTTAAAACAAAAGGAGAAAAAAAGGTAAATGTAGACTATTCCCCCTTAAATGGTAACTAAACAATAAGAGGAAAGGAGCTTCCAGAAACAAAACCTGACACATATGTGTAGTTACAAAAGTTTAAAACAATCAACAATACTTTATTGAGCATTTGATGTAGACAAACCCTGATCAATCGCCTTGTGCATTTTTATATAAAACAATCAAAATCTTTATTCTAATACTTTATTTATTTATTTATTTATTTAGTTAGTTAGTTTCTACACATACAGCACCTGGTCTTCCTAGGTGGTCTCTCATCCAAGTACTAACCAGGCTCGACCCTGCTTAGCTTCTGAGATCAGATGAGATCGAGCATGTTCAGGGTGGCATGGCTGTAGACTATTACAATTTTTTAGATAAACATTAAATTATGGATTTCTGTAGCATAGCTGAAATTTGCTGTAATCTATAGTCATGCAGATAGCATGTGTGTCTCCTCATGTGGACAAGCAAAAGAAGATGGTCACTCAAAGCAATGACTTTTTCAGTGCTTGTTTTTTAAAGTAGTAATTAAAATGTCGAAAGTGCCAAAAAACTGACATCTCTTGTAATACCCTGTATTTCCTCTTGAGTCTCCCTCTTCTAAGTTTCAGAAAAAGACCTGCTAAAGAATCAGTGTCACATATTTTTTATGCTATGTTGACTGACCAAGAAAAATGACCTCTGATTCACTTTATGTCTTAAAACAAAATATATTCATGAGCTGATGTTAGCTTAATCAGTATAAAAATTATTCCATTCCTAGGATGAGAGAAGCAAAGCACAATTTTTTTAAAAGTCTCATAGCTGGATAGGAGATATCATTCACTCATTTCCTCATGTCACAGGGGAAAAGGTCACCAATTACATTTTAAGACATGTCCTATGTATTGTGCCACAAAGATTAGTACATGCAAGCCTCTGGGAGGGGGCTAGGGTTCTTCATGAAGGGTTCCTGACTCTGTCAAATGCTGTCTATGGATTGGGACCTGGTATCCTGGCTTTTCTTCCTCAAGAAACTCAATCTTGCTTTCAGATGTGGATTCTCTTGCTCATTTTGCTAAGACCTGAGGTCTCTGTGGGTTGACTTTGTTGCTGGCTTAGCCTATCCCTGACTCATCATTTGCTTTCTGAAGCAGATTTTATGGCCTTGCTCCTGTTACCCCCAGTATCACCTCTGAATTTCCACTCTTACAGTGGAGCTAGCAGGTAGAAATTGGAATAAAAAGAAAATGCCCTTGCAGCTACTCTAATGAAAATCAGGCTATTGTGTCCCAATGTTCTTTGTTTGTAGGGGTGACTCCTATGGTTGGGGGTTCAGTATCTCCTTGTATTGGTCAGGTTTTTTGATTGCAGGCTAAAGAATCCATGTTAGTTTAAGCAGAGGAGTTTACTAAAAAATAGTACTTTATAGAATTTCGGCAAAGGGTAAAGAACTGGGCTTGGTTTTTACTCAGCCAGTTTCCAAGCAGTCAGGAGAAATGGCCAACTTCTCCATTGGACTATTCCAGTAAAAATTCCCTTCCACTGCTATCTGCCACACCCTAGACATGCCCTGGCCTCCAAACTCTTCAACAAAACTGAACCAGGAAATCCAGGTGTCTCACTCATTGCACTTGCCAGATCTGATCTCAAGACACTGCTCACATTTGCCATCTCTGCCTCCTCATCCTAAACAGCATATATTTTTGATGAAGGCTAGGTCACATGTGGAGACTAGTACAAGGGAGTCCTGGGGAATGTAGGTCTAATGTTCCAGCCTCCACAGTACAAGAAGACAACTAGAGGTAAGTTAGAAAACGTGTTAAATGAGGCACTTAGAATATCTGCCACATCCTAAACGGTCTAGGAATTCCCCCCCCCCCCCCATTACTCAGCTGGGATGAAGAAGCTCCCATCTTTCGGCCTGGACTCTGGTTGTCGAGACAGGAGGGTGTTTCTAGATGGTGGAGGGAAAACAGTGTCTGGCAAGGGAGGGGAGATGGGAGTTAGATAAGGAGCAAGTACAGCAGGAATTCTACCAGAATGGGTTGGGACTCAGGGCTCCTAATATAGACACATCTAGGAGCCACAATACGTGACTCTTTGGACAGTGGAGTGTAGTTGCTAACTGTATAGACTGGAGCCAATATGCTGGGCCTGAGTCCAGGTTCCACCATTATTAGCCGTGTGACTTGGGGATGTGAGTGTGTGAGTGTATGTGTGCACACGCATGTGTAGCTCCATTTACTTCAGGGGATCAGTCTGTATCCATGCTGGGGTGGCAGTAGTGATGAGAGAGAGAGAGAGGGAGAAGTAGCCCTTCCTATTTGAGGTTCTCTCTCTCTACTACCCATGGAAGACTGAAGTGTTCTTTTATTAAGAAAGTCAACAGCTTTCCTAACAAGGAGTCTGTCTCTCTGTATGAAGAACAGTAGAACATTGCAGAAGAATTGTAAGGATTCTCTTAAGGAAATAAGCTTCTATATCATAATTACAGATTAAAAGATTGTAACAGGAAATATCGTTTATCTATTACTGCGTAACAAATCACCCAAAAAACTTAATGTCTCCAAACAACCACCTATTATCTGTTGCACGTCTCCGAGTCGACTAGGCAGTTCCTCTGCCAGTCTGGCCTTCACCCACCCACACCACTGCATGCAGCTGGCTGCTGGGCTGGGCTGTAAGTCTAAGTTGGCCCCTCTTACACGTCTGGCAGTGGCAGTTGGTGCTGGCTTTGGTGCCTGAGTCTAGTCCATGTGGCCTCTCAATCTCCTGCAGGCTAGACCCACTGCCTAATGTGGCAGTCTTTCTCAGTGCTCCAAGAAATGAAAGCTGAGCTGTGAAGCCACTTGAGGCCAAGGCTGAGGAACTCAAACCACTTCACTTCCGTCACATTCTATTGGTCAAAGCAAGCAAGGCCAGCCCAAGTTCAAGGGGTGGAGAAATGAATACCACTTCTGGCTAAAATGAGCTGCAAAGCCACATTGCAAAAGAGACTGCATACTGGAATGAAGTTCATCACACATGAGTAAATTCAGAACTGATGCAATTATATAGAAATTCCGCATTCGATACCCATCTTCACAAGGCAAACGTAACCATCATTATGACTAATAATTTCCCACTTCTTTTTTTGCAGTTCAGAAAAATTAAAAAATTATTTTTATAATTGCAGTTGAAGGCAGGAATTTTTAGGAACCTCTTGAATAAAATTAACAATGTCATTTTTTAAAATTGTACTTATAAATAATCTACTTATAACAAAATATCACCTTTATAAAGCCTCTTCAAGCCACGAGAGTCTAGAATCTAAGATTTACTTCAAGCCTTGAAAGACTTTATTGCCTCTGGCGTGTTCTCTCATTGAATGGAAACCATAGAGGTTTTTCACAATCATTCAAATCAGCTTATGATGTGCCCTTGCTAGAAAGAGAGGTAAAAATCTACTTTATTCCCTATTTAAAAACTTCCATCTGGGCTTATGCTTGAAAATAGGTCAACCATGGCCACCGCTGCTAGGAAGTCCTCTGCTGGCAGCCTAGTGCACAGACCAGCTGTAGAGAAGTGGAGTAGTGCCCTGCTCCCCTTCAGACTCTGGGGGAGGGAGGATTGCTGCTGGTGACAAAGCTACCCCTGTATGGAGTTATTTCGCTTGCATTCTTATCTGTCAAGTGAGAGGTGCTGGATTAAAGCCCTTCCTGTTCTGATATCGCAAGATTCTAGAAGCAGGGTTGATGGGGCACGGCATTTCTGCCAGACCCCTGCCACATTCCATCCTGGCCTGGCTGGCGGCAGCAGCAGGAGGAGGCAGGAGGCATGCAGAGGTTTGCAAGATGCTGGTGTAGTCCTAAGAGCAGGTGGGGGACTCAGAGTGCTTCCAGAGACAGGAATCAGTCTCCATGCACCACCCCTGCCTAGGCTGGGATTCTTTTTCCTTCTCCCTGTTATCTTTTCAAATTTGATTTTTAGTTACTACATTCGAAAACTATACTGTGGGGTTTACAAGATTTGAAAAATCTTGTCTTTTAAACATTTTTGTTGTTGTTGTGCTATAGGAGACAAGATTTAATGCTTTTTCATTTTTGTAAATCATCTTCTTCAAAAAATATGTTTTAAACTCATAACTTACATAGCATCATTAAAGACATCCCAGAGCATTGTGTTAATTGAATTCAATGAAAAAATAAAATGCAAATTTAGAAAGCAGAAAAACCAAAAGGCTGGGGAAAAAAAAAAAAAACAAAACACTAATAGTACTTACTTTGGGGAGTTAGGACTGACTTTTTTCCTTTTGTTTTCCTGAATTTTAACCTTTTTTATGGGGAAAATTAGTTTGCTCAAAAGTATTTGTTTTAATAGGCCCATACTTAGAGCCACATGTTTAAGGAACAATTAAGAAATTTATTTTCCCTCCTAAAATAATGCATTAGCTTGTTTGTATAAATATATGTGAAAACAGTGGCTTGCAGTTTATCTTATATTTGACTCTTAATTTTATGGCCATGGATTAGCCCTATGACAGTGAATACAGGTTCGATTTACAATTTCAGTATCTTTTCTCTCCAAGGAAAGCATATTAAACTGCCACTCCAGTGTCCTGGCGGCCATCTCAACCTGAAAGCTCGGTAGCCTTTAGACCTACCTTCAAACAGGAAAAAAACAAACAAGCAAACAAACAAAACAAGATGAGAAGGAATGTTTTCTGTAACAATTTCAAATATGTACTATCGGCTTTCTTTCTTAAGCAATGCTCATGACCAGAAATCCTAGAAGCGACTGGCTTATCAGTTGATGGAGGAAAGATATTGAAAGAGAAATTGACATACACTGTTAGCCCATGGCCAGCACTGAACACACAAAATGATAAGAATGCCATTGTTTAAAAGAGCTGGAACTTTTTGAAACAGAGTCACATATGGACTTTGTCAATCTGATGTTTTAACGAGGAGATAGATGCCACCATTTGACTTTGCCAACTTTTTTTTTTTTTTTTTTGGTCGGGGGATGTTTGTTTCTGAGGATGCTAATTATATCTCAAGTTGCAGCCAAGGAAAAATTGCCCTCTGGACTATTGTTGCTACCAGCAGTTGGGCTCAGAATTGAGTTTTTGTAAAACAGTAATGCTGGAAGTCTTTTAATGTCACTTAAAAATACTAACAGTTTGAGCTTTCCCAAATTTCCAACTTTTAAAGAAAAATCATTCAGGCAACTATTATTATCAAATGACAGAAGTAGTTAAAGTAAAATTTGTCTCTTTTTCTACAATATTAAGGTGTCTTTAAACACGACGAGAAGTCATTATCAATAAATGAGAGTCAATTAGTATTGTACCTTTTATATAGTATAATTCAGTCTCGCAAAACATGTTTGTTTGAAGTAGATAAATCTGCTCATAGTAACTTCACAAATGTTCCTTTGACTTTGGATTTATTATTTCAACTGTCTCTGGTGAGGGCATTTCATATGCTTATAAATCTCTTTGTTTCTTTTTGTGTTTTAGTGCTTCATGTTAATGGACTCCATAACTGTTAGATACAGCACATCTATCAGCAAAGGTTTAGAAACATTTATGCCAAGACTGTTAAAAGTTGGCAGCCTTGGTGAATAGTAAATAACAGTGAACAAGAGAAAACATAAATACACAGATCAATTTAATAACAAATTGTCTCCAAAGAATTTTTTTAAAAGGTTGCCTGAACCATCAGAGTAGACACATTCAACACAGATCAATGCAGCACGAAGTAGGAGTCATCAGGGTTTCAAAGAGCTAGATTTTAGTTCCTTTGCATAAATAAATTGTCCCTAATTTTGGGACTATGACCAATGTTTAATCAATCTCCTGCTTCACTCTAAATTACAAGAACCATAAACTTCCTTGGTACTTCTTATCACTTCCCAATTATACTCAAATCCAACCATGCTTCCATGTTCCCAAAATAAACCATTTTGACCACATACTTTGTTAACTATTTGTGAAATTTCCATCACACCTGAACTTCGCAGAAGCATATTAAAATTTCAGATTAACTTTCATTTCACAGTTTTATCTGTTTCTAACAATACCCTACCTCACAGGGGGAAAGGGGATATTGTGTACATAATAGGAACTCAATAAAGGTTAGATTTCCCTTCTACAATCTTTCTCAGTGAGCTGGATCTCCCACTCCATACTCTTTGGGCCATCACTTAGCATGCAACAGATGTTACTGTACATAGCTTCAACCCTTTTCTAGTGCACATCCTGCCTTTGAAGCTCCTTGAGGACAGGAATCATGTATCTTCACATCTTCATTTTTGTACCCCAATGTCCAGTATGGATAAGTGTCAGCAAATGTCAATGTGACTGCTTCTGTTCTGGTTGGTAAAGAAGCTTAAGGAGGGTGAGAATGGGGTCATTGCCTGTCATTGAGTGTTGGTAAATATTGTCCAGGTTGGCAAAGAAAAGAAAGATTTCTTTTTAATTCTTTGAAGATTCTGACACTAAAAGTTTGACAGTGGCAGACCAGGAAGAGGAGAATATTGGGGTAAATGACTAGCTCTAGAGAAATGTGCTATGTACATTAAAGACAAAGACAATATGAAAATCTCAGTAATTTCAAACTGATCCTGAGTTTTAGCCAGTGGACTCCAGTGTCTCCTGATGATCTAAGGTTACTGCATGCTTTCTGCATTCTAATACTTGAAAAAAATTTCCCAAGCAAAACCTCACCATTCAAAATAGCTAATACCCAAAAAACATTTATTTGCTAACCATGAACTTAATTTAACAAACGTATTTGTGCCAATTCCATTGTAGTTTAAGGAAAAGGTAATATTTGACTCAACTAAGATGTTATTTACATAAATGAGGGGGAAAGTTAACAGCGAACAAATAGTAAAGGGTTTTGAAAGACAATGAAATGTAGCTTTGAAAGCCACATTTATTTTGCAAGTAGCAGAAATTTAAAGCTAGCTCCAATAACTAGAAAAAAACTAAATATGATAAAACTATACTCTCTACTACTCATAACTCATTAATAAACAAAACACAAGCAGTCTTGTTATAAATCAAAACTACAACAACAAAAGGGGCAAACTATAAAAATATTTTTAATATTTATTTTGATAACTACCAACAAATTATCTAATCCTTTTTCTAATTTATACATGCAATACATTTACATACATGTAATACATAGCTCATACATTTAATATTTAGTCTTATATTTTATCATTAGTTTTAATTGTAGAATTTTTCATTAAAGTTATTATATCGCTTTAAACATTTTTTGAAACATGTGAAAGAGGCTATACAGGAATGTACACAAATAAAAGTAACTGTATCAGGTCATGAAATTGATAAAAAGTGATTTTTGAAGAGTTAATGACTGAGAATTTTCCAAAAGTATAAAAGACATCAAGTCATACAGTCAAGAAACCCGATGAATCCCAAGCAGGGTGAACAGAAAGAAATACACAATTAAGCAAATTCTAATAACCCTGCTTAAAAACTAAATACAAAGAGAAAATATTAAAACAATTCCAATTTCAAAAAAGACAGATTACCTTCAAAGGAGCAACAGTTTGACTAATAGCAGATTTCTAAATAGGAATAATAGAAGCTAGAAGTCAAAAGAAGTGACATATACTGCTAAAAGAAAATAATTTTATACTGGGCAGAATATTGATCAAGATTAACATTTTCAGACAAACAAAAATAAAAATCATTTCTCACCAGTAGACTAGCACTTAAGGAAATACCAAATAGAGTGCTTCAGGCAGGAGGAAAATGATTTCAGGTACAAAGTCAGAAATACTAGAAGTAGTGAAGAGCAATGATAATGTAAATATGTGGATAAATCATATATGTCTTTATTGGACATATGACTTTATTGGGCAACAATGATTATATGTTCTGGGGGATAAAGATAGACACATGACATGACAACAATCACATAAAATTCCTGAGATGGCAAATGAAAGTAAAGTGTCCTGAGGTTTTACATTATTGAGAAAGAGAGTAAAAGTAACAGGTAACATATCAAGAATCATGATGTAATCTTTAGTATAACCTCTGAAAAAAAAATAAAAAAATGTGTAACTGTCATATTAGTAGAGGAGAAATACAGAATGCTAAAATTTGTTCTATCAAATAAAAGTGAGAAAAGAAACAAGAACATAACATGAGGTACGAATAGAAAGAAAATATTAAGATGTTAGATGTAAATCTATCAACAAATACATAAATGTAAACAGGCTACATATTCTATTTAAGATAAAGATTATCAAACTTCATTAAAAAACAATTTATGCTATTTATGATATAGTAAAACACAAGGACAGAAAGACTAAAAGTAGGATCATAAAAAAAATAAACCAATACATTCAGTAACAACAACAAAAAGATGGTATCAGATTTTAAGGCAAAAAGCATTACTAGAAATAAAGAATGACACTTCATAATGACAAATAATTCAATTCCTCAAAAAATAATATTAGATTTATTTATACTCAGTAAAGTTGCCTCAAATCATATTAAGAAAATATATAAAGAAAAATTTGCACACCTACAAGAAACAGACAACCTATAGTCATAATGAGAGGTTATAATATGCTTCTCCCAGTAACTCTTATAATGAACAGAGATATGAAACATAGGACTGACAAACAATCTAATAGACATATATAAATACTGGATACAACATGGGAGGAATTCAAACTGATTAGCTAGGAAATAGCTTCAAAAAAGGATCAGATTTTATGTCATAAAGCAAGTTTCGACATATTTTAAAATAATGAGGTAATATAGAGTATTTCTCTCATCACAATATATCTAAGCTAGAAATCACTAAAGAAAAGACTTTTTAAAAGTCGTATTTTGGAAATTAAATACTATACTTCTAAATAACACCTCAAAAAAGAAATTAGAAAATGTTTTATCTGAATGATAATGAAAACGCTACATATCAAAACTGGTGAGGAACATTGAAAGTTGAGCTTATTGAGGGAGACTTTATTATTTTAATTGCATATAGAGCAATATAAAAGAGGAAAGGCTAACCACTCAATGAATTAAGAGTTTATTTCAAGGAGACAGAAAAATAACAGTAAATTAAACTCAGATGGAAGTAGAAGAAAGGAAATAAAATTAAGAACATAAACTAATGAATTAAAATAAAATATATTCCTCTGCTTCCTTGATAAAGCTGTTCAAGAAAAAAAAAGAAATAACCAATGTTAAATATAAAAATAAACCCTTATGATAGGCCCTGCAGACCTATAAAATTATAAAGATATATTAACTTTGTATAAGTAAACTTTAAAATATAAATGAAATGGATCAATTCCTCAAAAATACTATATGTAAACATTGACAAAATAGAAAATTTTAATAATCTTTCTACTATTTAAAAAATTAAATTTATAATAGAAAACTTTACAATAAAGAAAACTCCAGGCATTTCACATTTAAGGAAGAAATTATGGCAATCTCACACAAACCCTTTCAGAGAATGGGGAAGATGACTACCATTTACCAACTCATTTTAAAGGGCCAGAATAACCGTGATATAAAAAATGACAGGAAATTCCAAAAAAGGAAAAATTAAGGCTGGTCTGATTTATGAATGTAGGCGCTAATATCCTGAACTTCAGATTAGTAAATTTATCCACTAACATCAAAATGTGATTTTGGTGCTCTATTTTGACTGAACTGAAAAGCCAGAGTCACACTTTACCTACTGTTTTTTCCTGAATTTCAAGAGAAATGTCTTTTATCAGTTTGTGGTAAGTTGGTTAAATAAAATAAAATGAGCAAACCATATGCAGTAATATATTAAAAGGCTAATACATATTGTGCATATTCAGAATGCAAGATTGGATTAAGATTTGAAAATCAGTGCAATTTACCACATTAGTAGAATAAGAAAAAATCTGATTATTTTGGTTGATTTCAACAGATGATGTTGATCAAATTTATGATAAAACTCTTTTAACAAACTAAGACTAGAAAGGAATTTTCTTAAACTGAAAAAGGATATCCCTCCCAAAATAAACTTCAACAAATATCAGATTTAATGGTGAAATATTGAAAACCTTCCCCCTGGGACTGAGACCAACACAAGTTTATTAGTTTTCTAGGACTGCTATAACAAAGGACCACAAACCGGGTCACTTAAAACAGAAATTTGGCTCATAGTTCTGGAGGCTAGGTATATGAAGTCAAGGTGTTGGCTGGGCCACGTTCTTTCTGAAGGGTTTAGGGGGATCCTTACTTGCCTCTTCCTAGCTTCCGGTAGTTGCCAGCAATCCTTGGCATCCTTTGGCTTACAGACACATCACTTTGCTCTTTGACTCCACCTTCACACAGTATTTTTTTTCCCTCAGTGTGTGTCTCTATCTTTTTTATAAGACACCAGTCACACTGGAGTAAAGTATACCCTACTCCAGGATGATGTCAATCTTGATTACAACTGCAAAGACCCTATTTCCAGTACTGGTCTCTGACCTGTTAGGATCTGGGCTGCACAGCAGGAGGTGAGCAGCAGGTGAGCCAGCAAAGCTTCATCAGTATTTACAGCCACTCCCCAGAGCTAACATCACCGCTTCAGCTCCACTTCAGATCATCAGGCATTAGATTCTCATAGGAGCACTGGTCTCTGATGCCCAAAAGGTTGGGGACAGCTGATTTAACCCCCAAAATAAGGATTTCAACTTTTGTTACCTCCTTTTGTACTAAAGGTCCTAACCAATGCAATGAAGTAGGAAAAGGAAATAAAAGATAAAGATTAGAAAGAAGAAATAAAATTGTCATTATTCATGGATGATATAGTTGTCTATCTAGAAAACCCTAAATAATTCACAGATAATCATTAGAATAAGTTATTAACAAAGTTATTCTATTCAAGATTAATATACAAAATTAATTTTATAATATAATAGCAACAAACAGGAAAATAAATGTTTTAAAAGTTACAATTTACAAAGCATAAAAACCAAACACCTTGAAAACATTCTAACAAAATATGTATAAGAACTGTAGGCAGACAACTATAAAATCTAATTGAGAGCAATTAAAGAATACCTAAATAAATGGAGGAATATACCATGTTCATGAATTGGAAGACTCAATATCACAAATAAGCTATTTTTCCAAAATGATATATAGATGCATTGCAATTCCAATCAAAATCCTAGTTTATGGAAACTGACAAGCTGATTCTCAGGTTTATACAGAAAAATTCAAGAAGATCCAATAATCTGTTCAACAAAGTGAGAGGACGTGTACCACAAAATATGAAGACTTACTATAAAGCTATTTTAATTAAGACAATGCCACATTGCACAAAGAAAAATAAGTCAATGATACAGAATAGAGAACCCACAAACATACCCATGCATATGTGGGCACGTGTTCCATGACGAAGTAGCATTACAAAAGCAGTGAGTAAAGAATAGACTTTTCAATAAATTGTGCTGGAACAACTAGATATTCATACGAAAAAAAATTTCATTTGACCCTTACCTTGTGTTATTGACCAAAAGAGTTATATACAAAAAAAATGTGGCTGAATTTCACAAACATAAATATGAGGAAAAGAATACAGCATATAGATTCTATTCACATAAAGTTCAAACTAAACCATAGTATAAAAAGTCAGAATATGGTTAATTTGGGGAGAAGAAAGTGTTAGTCTTTGGGATGGGATACAAGAGCAGTTTCTAGAGAGATGGTAACTATTTCATTTCTTGAGGGAGAGGGGTTCCAGTTGTGTTTTCAATAATTCACTGGCATGTGTATTTACATGTTGTATACTTTTCTTTATTTGTATCACTCTTCCCAATAAAAAATTTCTAAAAAGTTAGACAGCCATATTCTTTCACTCATTAAATTCAACAAATATTTAATGAGGAATCACTACATATCAGGCATTTTACTAGATCTGGGCCATCAAATAAATACAGGCATTGCTTTCTGTTCTGGTGGCACTTGCACTCTGAAAGGAGACAAAAACACTATAGTAATGAATACGGATAAATGCATACGATCAGTTAATGAGATAAGTGCTCTGATGCCCTTAGCTTGCTACAAAAGAGGTCTTTCTCTTTATTGGGGGTAAAGGTGATGAAGATAGACATTAGATCCTTCACTGGACTGAATTATTAAAATAATTCAGAAGTGTTCTGCCCACCCCTCAAAAGTTGCAGTTAATCCTTTTGTATATAATAAATGGTTCCAAAGTAATTTTAGATCTACTCTTAGTTACCTGTAGGAATCCCATCTGCTTACCCAAGGCAAATCTTGGCTTGAAAGTCATGACACCAGCTCCTAAGAAAACCAAGAAAATACTGTTATTAAATTGCAGTTAATTTTGAAGCTATTATTCTAAAATAATAAAGTGCTTTTGAAGTCCTATTCAAAAAGCCCTGAGATTTAAAATAACATTTTCTTGATTGGAAAATAATCACATGCGCAATGTAGAAAGTCTGGGAAATAAGAAAATTACAAAGAAAACAAAAATCCATAATTCTATCACCATAGCTACTGTAAATGTTTTGGTGCATTTCTTTCCATTTTAAAAAGGCCTTTACGTATTTATTTTCACAGTTGAGATCAGAATTACTATGTGATTTTGCTCCCTGAATGGGCATTTTCCCAGGTCATTACATAATCTTCCTAAACATTATTCTTAAATTTGTAAAAATTATATCCCCAACTTAAATGATCTCAAAGAGAGGTCATTCATCATGTGTAGTAGTCAATCTATCCCGGGGTCCCAAAGTTCTGAGAGCCGTCCAAAACTTAGCTAAAGGCTCTGGTGCAATACTGGGACCTGGCAGCCGGGGCTGAGGCTACTCCGAGGACAACTGAGGTCACAGGCGGGGACGCATCCGCAGAATCCCCTGCCCAGCGGCGCGCTAATTGCCACGCGAACCCGGAGCCCTGGGAGCACTTAGCTTTCCATCGGGCTTAACAAGCACCTAAGTAAGTAAAGTGGTAAGTTCCTGGAGATGCCCGGCGCGCACCCTTCAGCTCTTGGGCTCCCGCCCGCGCCCGCCTCTCCGGGGCGCCGCGTCCGCGTAGCCCTGGCTCGCTCCACGCCCGGCGCCCCGCGCTCCCGCCCCAGGCACCGACCCGGCTGCGCCCTCTGCAGCGCGCCTCTCCGAGTCTGCGGTTCGTGCACTGGGCTGAACTCGGGAGGAGCGCGCCGCGGGTTCCGGCCGCGTCCCGACCCGCGCGTCCTTGTCCTTGTCCCCGCCCCACCCGGCGGGAGCGCGCAGGCGCGGCGGGCGGTCCCGCCACGGCCCCGCCGCGGCCGGAGTCCGCCGAAGCGCCGCCGCCGCCATGGGTCCCGGGCCGCGACTGCTGCTGTCTGTCGTGCTCTGCGTGGGGCTCGGCGCGCTCGCGCCTCCTGCGAGGGCCTCGGGCTTCCGAAAGCGAGGCCCCTCGGTGACAGCCAAGGTGACGGAGCGGCGGGCGGCAACTTCCCCTCGTGCGGGCCAGGGGGATGCGGGCGCCGTGGGGCTGGGACCTCCGCGCCAGGTGGCGAGGGGGGCGCCGAGGACGCGAGGCGGAGGCGGGGCCCGCGTGGCGGGAGGGTGACCTGGGGGCGCTGGCCCGAGTCCCGGTCCGCGCCCGCCGCCGGCTTTTTGAACTTAATCTCCTGGGCCCGACGTGACGAGCCCGTGGGCTAGGAGAAGCTTCCGGAACCCGCGGGCCTTTCCTCCGGGAAGGAGGTGGCCCAAGTACTTCCTTCGGCGTGGCGGGGACTCGGGAACAGAAGCAGGAAGCATGAGGGGAGGGCGGGGACGCGTGGAGGAGACGCGCTCCCAGCCCAGGGGGCGCAGCGGGCCCCCCGCTGTGGATGTCACCCAGCGTGAAGAGCCGAGTCCAGCCCCGGCCGCGGCGCTGCCCCGGCAGGCATGACAAGCCGCGCTCCAGGGGAGGCTGCCCTCCTCTGCTGAGGAATTCCTTCTCCCCGGGGTGGGGGACCTGCGCTTTTAGACTTCAGGGGCCGGTGGGCAAGCGCCGGGCCTCGGATGGTGCTGGCAGGCTCCGGTGGCATCCCTGTAACTGAATGCCAGCCTTTAAATCTCGCGTATAGAAAAAAAAAAAAATCTGCCGTGGGCTGTCTTTGCAGCTTCAGTTCTTTTTCCAGCGTATTTACCCAAGGTTCTAGAAGATAAGGGCAGGGTGCAGAGGGAGACGGAAGGAGGGAAGGGGGAAGGAGGGAATGATTTGGTGCCATTAATCACCACTTCTAGAAAAACTTAACTGGCAGTAGTGTCTTGGAATCTGGAAGGAGGGGCAGCTGCAAGTAGTCTTAACAACCAGTCCTGTGTTCGCCAGTGGAAATGATAATGCTTCAATCTACCACAGACGCCATGGGAGGAAGAGGGATAATTAGGGAGTTGAAAAGGGGGAGGTTCGGCCCAGCATCTAAGAATGAACAGAAAAGCCGTGCCATGCTGCGTGTGTGACATAAACTTAGCCTGATTGTTTTGAGCACTGATTCTACTCCCAGCCCCTTGATCTTTGGGTCTTATCTCGTTTAGAGAAATGGTTTATACAGGCAACAGAGCCAAAGGTGGGGAAAGGGTGTTCTTTCAGTCTGCAGATATATTTGGGTCTCTTAAGATTCAGCCAAATTTAAATTGCATAGAATTATGAAATGATGAAGGAAATAAACCTAATATGGATTGAGTGACATTAAAAAATACCCAAAGAGTAAGAAAATCAAGCCTGGCAAAGACTCAGGGAGCCAAGGGAAGTGCACGTTCAAAGTCCTCCAGACAGGAAAGCCATCATCTGTTGTTCAGAGAAGGGACTGCCTGGGACAGTGTGGTTTCAGTGCTAGGATGAGAGGGGAGTGGCTTGAGATGAGGTATGGAGCTGAACAGCAGCAAGATCTTTCAGGGCCTTAGAGGTCATGGTTAGGAGTGTGGGTTCTGAAGCAATTTTTCTTATAATTTGAGGTCTTATTCTAAGTGCTATCAGAGGCACTGAAGGGTTTAAGCACAGGTTTGACATAATTTCATATATACTTTTAAACAATTACTGTGGTGGCTCAGTGGAGACTGAACTGGGAGGTCATTCTGGGCTCTATGCCAGAGTCGGGATGCTGGTGGCTTGGATTAGGGTGGTAATGGTGGAAATGGGGAGCAAGGGAGGGACTTGAAATAGATTTTGGAGGTATAGTAAGATTTGGGAGTGAGAGAAAGGGATTAGGCTTGCCAGATAAAATACAGGATACCCCATTAGATGTGAATTACAGATCAACAATGAATAATTTCTTAGTTGTAAGGACATGACCTGCAATATTCAGCAACAAGCTTCACCTGGGAAGTTTTACACCTACCAATGTGGAAACCCACCCCAGAGCAAGTCAGTCACAATCTCAGGAACCTCTAGAAGTGGGAGTCAGGAAAGGAGGAAGCTGGTGGCTGCAGGAGGGGAAAAGTGGGGAGCATTTTAGCCCCTAGTTTAGAGTGCTGTCACTGAGGAAGTTTTCATGCACTCTAGGACTGTGTAGGGGAGTCTTTTACAAATTCAACTCTAATGTATTAATTACTTTTTTTGTGGACTTTTTAAAACATCTCTTGGAAAATGGAGACATTAAAACTTACTTCTCTGAGTGAGGAAACGTAGAATAATTGGCCGCTGCTCTGGTGTTTTATTTTCCCTGGCAGTCTTTTCCTTTTCCTCTGATTTTGTTTAAAGATAGGAATCTGTAAATGAAATAGGTGTGAGGTGCTGCCTCCCTGCAGGGCCCTTTAATGGCACTCACCTTGTCCATGAATCCTGCTGCCAGGCCATTGCCTCTGCTTCCTGCCCAGCCTGAGAGGCTCAGGTCGAGGCTCTGGCACATTGGTCTCAAAATCCACTGAACTGGCATTTGCAGTCCTGCGTTTTCCAGCAGTCATGGGTTCTGTGTGGTCAAACACCAAGAGTGTAAAAAATAATGCTGCCATCTGCACTCCAGTTGCACTCTTGTCACAGCTTGCTGGGACTTTCTACACCATGGAGTGGCCATGAGACTAAAGCTGGGTAGTCTTGGGCAAGTTATCTCATATCTGAGGCCCTAGTCCCTTCACTGTAAAATGGAGATGGAAATAATACCTGCCTGCCAGTGTTGATATTAGATGTGATAAAGCAGGTAAAGTGCTTAGCTCAGATTTAAGTTACTCATTTAAGAGGTCAGTTGTTAGTGTTCTTGTGTTAACAATCCTACTGTAGCAATGCAGCCCTAAAAGGGATCATCATGTGTTTTACAGATGAGGAACAAGAGCTCAGAGTTTAATTAACTTGCCCAAGGTCCTGTGGCCAGTTAGTAGTGGTGGAGCTGGGTTTGAGAACAGTTTCCTTGACATCACAGCTCAGGTACCTGTTTCTTCTCTAGTTACTCTGAAAACAGAAACAGGATTAACCCTCAGGGGTTGGGCTAGGCTATGTGAGTGCCTCTTCCCTCTTCTCCTGTCTCTCCCCTCCTCCATAATTTTCAAATGACTTTCAAGGGCAGCTTTGAGGGAAAAGAGAAATGACTGAGGTGCCTACTCCTGAAATGCAACATGGAATCAAAGAGCCACCTTTTCCAGGAAGCCCACCCTGATTGCTACAGATGATCACTACCTCTTAACCTGACATTTTATTTGTACTTGTCCTCTTATAAAACCTGATTTCCCATTATTTACAGCTACTTGTATATGTGTTTTCTGTGGGACTATAAACTACATGAAGGTAGGGGCTTTGCAGCTTGCCCCTACCCCCCACCTCCTTGTGGATTACAAGGCCTCTTCTCAAAGGCACACAGCAAAGATCTCAGGGCGAGAGGGTGTAAAGTGAGAGAGTTTGCCTGGCAGCCATGTTGGGCCCACCTCCTCTCTGTCTAGGTGTGTGTATTCCCTGGTCCTCCTTTAGTATTTCCTAACATCAAGACATTTAGCAGTTTTTTGAGCTTGTGTTTGAGCTGACACTGTGAGTGTGCTGTGCACAAGGGATCTAAAAATACCATTTCTACCCCTTTGGGGTTCCTTGCCTAGGCTGAAAGAGCCATATTAATGTAATTTGCAGTCTAATTAGATGCAGCTTTAAAATGAAATTTCAGCTTTCACTCTCCTGGTTGGGAAGTCTTGGTAATCACTTAAACTCCTTAATTCTCACTTTTCTCATTTGTAAATTGGTGAGCCTAGTACCCTCCCCGCAAGGATGTGGTAAGGATTAATTATATGACATGTAGATAAAGCACATTGAGACACCGCAGATTAAGTCATGTTTGTTTCCTTCCCTCTTTCTTCCTCTTTTCCCTCCACCAGTTTCTCCCCATTATTTAAATGCCTCTCTCCTCAACTCCATACTTATGTTCCCTTAGCCATCACCCCAGTGCTGACCATATTGCCTCATTCTTGAACTGGTCTAAGAACATCCAGGTTCTCCTCCCCCCACCCACACTTGAGTAAGATTCCCAAAATCTCCCTTACATCCTGTTTTTTACCTTCTCTCTGTTGCCTCACAAAACTAGGATCTCTTAGCTGGCATCCTTCTTCTGCCTTCTGGAACTGGTGAGAGTCTCCCCTTCTAGCCGATATGGACAGAAGGTCTGTGTTGCTTTTCTGAACACAGACCACATTTCCTACCTTGGTGCTTTGGTTCCAGAAAGAAGTGTGCCAGGCGGGGCTCGTCCCATTCTTGTCCCTGGAGGACGCTCCATTCCTTCTGGGGCTGCCTCCCATCTACACCTTTTCCAAGATGCCTGCCTGCAGCCCGTGTCATTCCTCCCAGCCTGGGGACAGTGTTCTTGGGCACTTGTCACATGCTGCCGTGTACTGTGGTTCCTTTGCTTGTCCCATCTTGATTAAGCTACCTTAGGACAGGAACTGTCTTGTGTAGCTTGTAACTTCACATTGCCTTTTACGTAGATCTTTGAGAAATACTTATTGACAAAATAAGATTTGATTTTATCATTTCCATTAGAGTTGGGGAAATTCTAAATTTTCTTGTCATCACTCATGAAGTTGAAGGATGCTGCAGTTTGGAAAAAAAAAGTTACTCTGTGTGCTAGGCCACGTGTAAGAAAATAAATTTTTATGGAAGAGTTATTCCAGCTGACAGGCACTTCTCTTCATGTTCTCATGCTGCTCTCCCAGATTTTATTCTCTTTGTTTTCTAAACACCCACAGGCTTATTTGCTCTTCTTTAAAAGTCTGGCACAGTTTTCTAGAGTCTTATACGTCATTTCTTTAAAATTATGTCCCTGATTCTTTTCCCAATGCCGCTTCATTATTGCCCATTATAGAATTACTCCTTGGCCTGGAAATCTTTATGAAGATAGCAGCTCTGCGTGTCCAGGCTCATGCACTCCTTAATGCAGCCCCATCACGTCACCCTCCTTCATTATGTTGCCTCATCCCAAAGTCTTCCATGCATTCTCTAAAGTCCTATATAAATAATAATTCATTTTTTGCTGCTTCGGCCATGGAAAAATTATAAAATGCCACATGGAACACTAAATGTCACATCACCTTGTGACAGATGTAGTGATATATTGGCAGAAGCTTTTGTCTTGAACTGAAGCTTGACAGTCTTTACTTTGTGATTTTTCTAAACTGTAAGACATCCTTTTTCTTTGACAACCATTTTTATCTTTTTTAAAGCCATCTCTTGAATGTCTTTTTTGCCCATTCATACAGTAAATTGGTTCATATAATCTAAACTCTTATATAGAATGAACTTCGACTCCATGGCCTTTTCAAGCATTGTCTCAGATTCATCTTCACACAGCAATTTGTGAAGCAAAATTTGTGTATAATTTCATTTTAGGTGAAGCATTAAAAAAAAAAAAAAACTCCAAGAGAGTTTTTAAGGTTTATCTGCAAAAAAGTGACTCATACTCACTTCTGGATATGTTTTCCTGTTCCAAAATGTTGTGACAGATAAAGAACACATTCTGCTGTGTAATATGACGACCGAATTCGGTGTCTAAGTGTATAGGGAAAGTGGTCTTGTCAGGACTGGAGTGTAACGTTTGCATTACTTTGGATGAGGCCGGGGACCTGGTGCATTACTGTGCTTGGGAGTGAGTGGCAGGCCTTTTGGAGGACTGTTGTGCCTTTCGATCATCTCTTGCAATCCCCTTGACAGCAGACGATTATCGAGATCTCATTGAGAATTTGGCACTGTTCAAAGTTACAAAAAAAAATATATCTGGATGGTTAGCCTATTTCTCTCCTCTCCAGTTTTTTCCTCCTGCCAAGATTAGATAGCAGTTACCTTTCAGAAGAGCAACAGTTTCCATTCTAACCTTTATCCACAAAGCTGAGAAAAGGGAAGTAGTCATAGTATTTATCTGGAGTGTGGGGGAGAGTAGGACTCTGGAAGACTTTACAGGCTGACTCTGACAGTATTAATCAAATTTTAAATCCAGTACCTACCACAGTGCCTGCCCCATAGGTAGTGCTCAATAAATGTTTGTTGAATGAATATTTGTGAGTGAAATGAAACTACAACATGGTTTTAGAGTTCCTTTAACTTAGATCATACTCCTTCAGAACCCCTCTTAAAATACTGGTGGGCAGGGCTTTCATAAGTGGATCAGTTCTCAGGTTTTAACTGTCATTTACCCTTGTGTTTGTGGCTGTTCCACATTATAACCTTCCATTCTGCCTTTCAACTACACGCAGGTTTTCTTTGATGTGAGGATTGGAGACAAAGATGTTGGCAGAATTGTGATTGGCCTCTTTGGAAAAGTTGTGCCCAAGACTGTGGAAAATTTTATTGCTCTGGCAACAGGAGAGGTTTGTTTTGGTTTTATTTCCTTTGTGCACAACTTGGATCTTCTTTCTTTCAAGTCAAGGTTAAAGATGTTTTCTGAGAAACTAAGTATTATATTAGCAGGTCACATCTTATAATATTTTACTTCATTTTCCTCTAAAATCTATTCTTCAGGCACTCAGTGTCCTTAGCCTTCTAGACATCGAGGGGAAACAGTCACCAAGTGAAAATGCAAATTGCTGTCTTTTTACATATTCACATTAATACTTTACTTTCATAGTTTGTTTACTTATTTATTGATTTGGTCAGTTAATGATAAACTATCAATAAATCATTGCAGGGACCTAATCAAGTCCTGTAGATATTTTGTATAATTTTCTCATTTTGTCATTTCCAGATAAACACTGGGGTTTATGTTTCAGTATGGGTTATATCTCCTTGTATATTCAATTGACATAATCTCTTTAGAAAGGATATGGATATAAAGGAAGCAAATTTCATCGCGTCATCAAAGATTTCATGATTCAAGGAGGAGACTTCACCAATGGAGATGGCACTGGCGGTAACACTGTCTTTTGCATTTTTCCTTTCCCTCCTACCAAATTGAAACCTAAAATTAAGACAATTTATTCACCCACTATATTGAATTCCCAGATTGAAAGAACAAAGTCATAAAGACCACCAAACTAATTCTTTAGGAATGATAGAGTTTTGGGGGCCAAATCTTAGCAGGTATGAATGAGTGAGGCTTCCTAATTTTATTTTATTTTTTAAATTTATTTTTATTTATGTATTTATTTATTTTTGGCTTCCTAATTTTAGACAGTATTGTTTTGGTGTTCATTGTCTTTCCATAGTAGACGATTTTACAGTTATTAAAATGCTAGACTACTAGTATGTAGCAGAATATAACACTGTGTCCACTGGGATGGCAGCTAGCTACAATGTGGATGCTGGTGGAGGAGTACTGGGCTGTGTCATTCTAGAATGACAAGACTATTGGTATTTAGGTGGCAGGATTACAGGTGAATTTACCCCTTCTTTCAAAATTCTTTCATTTTATTGTTAGCTTTTTCAATAATTAAAAAAAATAGATGAGTTGTCAAAATTGTAAAATTTGTTTATAAACAAAGTTAGAATTCTATAAAATGCAAATAATTAAATTTATACAGTTTCATCTCTCCTTGAACTTATTGTTTCTTATTGAGGATTCTAGCTACTCAGCTTCCTGGGCTATTCTCCCTCAGAAATATAGTGAGGTTTTTTTTTTTTTTTCTCTGAATACACGTGGCATATATAACTACATAGAATTTAAATTTCAGGTTATGATTTTTAATTTAGTAAATGCCAGTTTTGGTGCTTATTAAATTACCAACTTTTTAAAGAAACAGGCTATTTTTAAGCACTATAGCTAAGTTTGTTTATTGCAATGGTTTATTTATAACAAAATGACTACCATTAAATGCTTAGATTTCCCAGGCACTTTAGGAAGATTACTTTTAGTTCTTGCAAAAATACTGCAAAAAAAAAAAAAAATAGGGATGTAGAATGGAGCAGGTTACTTGTGTTAATGAAGTTGGCGAGGATGCTCAGGGAAGCAACGCCAGCTGCTGCAGAGCTGGGTCTCCCTGGAAAAGCTTTGTTGCTTGAGGACCAGTTCCCTCAGGGCTGGCATCCTACTGTCCCATCCTGAGGCCCAGCAGGAGTGTGACTAAGCTTTATTGTGTGCTCTTTTCTACATTTCTCTCCTGCTTTCTCTGCCCTGTGTGTGTGTGCACGCACATGCATATGTGTGCACACATCTTAAGTTAAAACTCTCCGAGTTTTGGAGCTAGGACCTTGTGGATCACTTAGTTTAGCCTAGACCCCTCTGTGGGCAGAGATTTCCTGCCAGGTCAGCTCATGTGGACCAACCAGCTATAAATTACTTGCCTTTAATAGTCACTTCTGGTCCTTCTAACTGAGCCAGGATTTAAAGGTTGGCAACAGCCCTGCAGAATGGGGGGAGGTGGGCATGACAGGCACTCAGGGTGATGGAGGATGGGGCATATTCTTTTCATGGTCTGCACTGGTGTTTTATAGGGGAAATGTGTTCTGCTTTGCTAGAACTCCAGCCCACATGCCTGCTTTTGGTTCTTCTTTTCAAGTTGGACCATTGGGTGCTCTCAGTTGCTATCACCCTCCATATCCTGATGAGCCATGACATCATTGTGCCTAATGAGTTCCATGCTGGCTGTGGCTGCTCTGAGTGCTGGGGCAGGAAAGAGCACTGGCTTTAGCATCAGAAAGTCAAATGATCATGTTCTATTCCGATGTTTTCAAGTTTTGTAACCTGTTTTTCCCACTGCAAAATGGGATTGAGAATACTTATTCTATAGGATTGTTTTGAGAATTAGCTAAGGGTGTATGTTATGTGTTTAGTGCACCTGGTTGGATGCCGAGGTAGAGGTGACCCAGGGCAAGTGCCCTGAACCTCAGGACAGATATAAAGATGACTCATCCACCTTTCCATCTGGCTTTATGATGCCATCCTGCCCTTTAGTTCCTTCTCATTTCAGATTGAATCACTGACCTGCTTGGTCAGGGTTGGGCCCTTGGTTTGAGGCCAGAGGGCATCCTACCATCTTGTGTCATATTTAAGGCTTTTATTTGTATGTTTGTTTCAGTCCCTGGGGCCCTGTTGCCTTAAGAAGTGATTTTTTTTGCTTTTCTTTATGTCTCCTTATATTTTACTGTCTTTCCTCCATTCCACACCTCTTATAGGGTCCTATTAACCTATTCTCCTAAAACCTTATGTTTCTCTTTGCAGAATTTACTTTCATATAACATCTGTTGATTCTCCTCTTTTTTGTCTCACCAGGTATAAGCATTTATGGTGAGACATTTCCAGATGAGAACTTCAAACTGAAGCATTATGGCATTGGGTGGGTCAGCATGGCCAATGCTGGGCCTGACACCAATGGCTCCCAGTTCTTCATCACCTTGACCAGGCCTTCCTGGTTAGATGGCAAACATGTGGTATTTGGAAAAGTCCTTGATGGAATGGTAACTTGATATATTGTTTTTTCTTATTCAAAGATTTATATTTATAATGAAAGTTCTTTCAGTAATTCATTTTAATCTTAAAATGTGCTTGGTAGAGATCCATCATATGCTGACTGGCCTCTTCAAAGGTGAATAAATTATATATGATATGGCATTTTAGAGGACTTGACATGGAGAAGTTGAGTACTTAAGTTAATTTATCTCACTACTTCATATAAATGGATACTCTTTTAAATGTAACCAAATAAAACCAGGGCCCTGTATATACATACAATGGAATATTATTCAGCCTCAAAAATAAAGGAAATTCTATCACATGCTACAACATCGATGAAACTTGAGGAAGTTAAGTGAAATAAGCCAGTCATAAAAAGACTTATATGAGGTATCTAAAGTAGTTAAATACATGGAGACGTAAAGTAGAATGATGGTTGCCAGGGGTTAGAGGGAGGAGGAAATGGAGGTGATGTTCAATGGGTATAAAGTTTCGGTTTTGCAAGATGAAAAAGTCCAGTCAGAGTGTGTGTGTGTGTGTGTGTGTGTGTGTCAGTGTGTCAGTGTGTCAGTGTCAGTCCCTGTCCGTCCATCCAGCTCTAGTTGCACGACAGTGTGCATATATTTTACACTGCTGTGTGTGTGTGTGTCCCCGTCTGTCCATCCAGCTCTAGTTGCACGACAGTGTGCATATATTTTACACTGCTGAACTGTACTCTTAGAAATGGATAAGATGGTAAATATTATGTGTTTCCTATCACAATTAAAATGAAATATTAATAAAAAACCCAGAGCCCCATGAGGTTCAGTCTAGACATAAATTACCTTCAAAGACACACAGTATAGCAACCAAAATTACTAAAGAGAATTCAAATTTATGCTGGCATGTCTCAAAAAATATCAAAGGGGTCCAGTTCATAATCCATAGGCACATTTCTTAAAATCCTCATTCTTTTCAACTGTTAGTATTTCTCCTCCTTAGCAACTGTCCAGCTCCCTCATCTCCTGAACTGGCAATTGTAACGTCTGCTCAACCCAACCCTGGACCAACCCTGGACCATCTATATTTCATTTTGTTTGGTTTTTGTGTGACTAGTTCTGCCTCCCTCTTTCAAACATAAATAAATCAATCTCATTCATTGCAATTATTCCACAACTTTCACCTGCTATTCTGAATCAACCCAACAGAAAGCCAGGAAATGAGCCAGCCCACTCAGAATCTCCCTCATAAGACAAGGAATTGTTCAATCTGAGCAGTCAAAGAAAGAATTCTTGTTAGCAAGTGGGATGGGAGGGAAATAGGGCAAATACTTAATATATCACTCTATATCCCATTACAATAAAGGGCATGCCTATATTCTCATGAGCCATAACTTCCTCAAAAGAATCTTTTTCTCAATAACGAATGCCAGCCTTCCACAAGTCTCTTGTTGAACTTCGCTTTTGAAATGAGCTAAACATGGGCATGCATATATTAAACCAATCTCAATTTTTAACCATGGGGCTTAACCAGGTTCCACATAGTTTGAATGTAAATTGATTTATTCATTCATTTAATGACTTTTTTTAATACAGCATTGTGCTAAGCTGTAAGAAAACTGCATAGTGCAAGCTTTGGGTTTTCTTCGGATTGTGGTTTTTCTTCTAGTCCTCTAGATCTTATGTCTTATTGCCCTAATTGACAGTACCACTTCCTTCCACTCATTGGCACGCATCCTAGGAGTCTTGGCTGCCTGGTCTTAGAGGAACAGTCCTTAACATTTTATGGGTTACAAATTTCTCTGAGCAACTAGTGAAAACTATAGACATTCTCTCTAAAAAAAAAAGAAAAAAGTGTGTTTCATACTGTTTCAAGGAATTTAGAGAATCTCCTGAATTCTAACCCTTGATTCTCCTGAGATCACCTGGGTTGCTTTATGCTTTATTAACACTACAGTGTTCTGGACCTCACCTCAGACTCAGAAGCAGAACCACCAGAGGTGGGCCCACAAAAAAGCATTTTTAAATTATGACAAAATATAACAGAAATTTCCATTTTAACCATTAAATAAGCATTTATTAAAAGTGCCACAGGAAACTCAGATATGTAACCACTGCTTTAAGTAAGTATACATGTGCACTTACTTCTAAATAGAAATATATATTATTATTAGAAGAAAGCTGGCTTTTTATCTTAAATCCATCTAAGAAGGCCAGAAGTTGGATTAGTTGACACCTTGTCCAAGGCACTCAGACACTCTGTTGCTCCTTTTGTCTCAATCCTGTTTGAGGAATCCACCAGAAGCCGACTTTCCTAGTTTTTAGCCAGTCTTCCCGCCTTCAGTGTGACACATGAAGTGGTACACGAGCCTCTTAAGTCTTCTAGGGCAAAGAAAGGGGCTTTTACAGCACTGGAAGGTGGAGGTTACACGAGTATTAGCCTCAGCATATAGATTAATCGCTTGGGTCAGTTTTAAAATGGGTACACCCAGAAGTAGCTTCATTTCTAAATCTGCTTTCTGGCCTATTTTCTATGCCTAGACCTGTTACAGGGCGGAGCTGAAATTGACTCAAACTCCATGTTAACTGTTATGTTACGGTGTAACAAATAAGTAGAAATGCCTTTTATTTGAAGTAGGCAGTTACAAAAATATCTAATTTTTTTTCCAGAATATAAACTGCTAATAAAAAGAAGTAAGGAAATACACAAATATGTTCTCTAATTAGCAAGGTGGTGGGTAAATTTCATTCTGTTATGTATAAATTTCCTTACTATCCTAAGTTTTCTATAGTTAGCTTGGAAGGTTTTTGTATTCATTAAGAAAAAAAAAAAACTGGCTTCCCACTTTCCAGATTTGGCATTGATTGATTTCACTTTGGGATCGCCATAGTTGCTGGTCAGAAGTGAACCATGGGTTTGCTTTTCTCTCATCAGACAGTGGTCCACTCTATAGAACTTCAGGCAACTGATGGCAATGACCGTCCACTCACTGACTGCTCCATTATCAACAGTGGCAAGATAGACGTGAAAACACCCTTTGTGGTTGAGGTCGCTGATTGGTGATGCAACTGGCAGAACACAAGGAACATACTCTATCGGGGTGTTTGTGTGTCTTTTGATTCTTCAAAGTTATTGTTTTGCTTTGTATTTTTACTTTCTTCTGTTTTCCACCCCATATCATAGAAAAGTTATATAAAAATCAATCACTCAGAGTTTACTTGGCATAAACTCCAGTAAATCCCTTGTTTAAGGACTTTGTACTTAAAAGATATATCCCCTTCCTTCAATGGTGCTATTTTTAAACTAGAAAACTTTGTACTACCTATTTTCTTTTGAACACAATCATTATTTTGCTGAATTAATTGTGATTACCCAAGGTAATGATGCTGAAGATTTGTCAGAAAATGATGGGGACATGAAGTTTATTATTTTGTATTTAAACAAATTTTTTTCAGGTAAAGGGATATTTGATTAGCATAATCTGTGTCATAGGGACCTTTACCTGATGAAAGGTACTTTGATGTTCACTGTATTAAATACTTTTTACATAGAGCAACTCTTTTGCAAGACTCTTTTAAATTTAAAGTTCTTTAGAAAATTAATGTACAAATACACACACACACACATACACACTATGTTAACAATGAACAGATTAGAGAGGGTTCTGTAAATCAAAATACAAACAATTGGATAATTTTGGATGAGAATGTACATCCACATCCCAGATACTTGAGCTGATTATTCACTAATTTTCACTAAATATAACATGTTTAGAAAGTTTTCTCGAGGCCAGATGTAATAAAAAGGAACCTTTTTTTAACTTACATAATAGGGATGAAGAGTCAGGCTGTACTTAAAACTAGATGGGAAAGTAAAATCTTGTTGGGGTCTTGTAACATATCTGGCTGTGACAGCGTGTGACTGATTTCTATTCAAATGGGAGTGGTATCTGTTAGAAAATGGCCCCACTGCTTCTCCTCTCATGCAAGGATGGTCCAAAAAAAAAAAAATTCCATCCCTTGAGCTATAGTCTAAGAAAATTGTGCTTCAACAAGGGATGAGATAAAATGAACATTTTTACTGTTGATTGAGGTGTTAATCACTAGGACTCTCTTGGAGAGCAATTTGTTAATTTTTTGTCCAACAAAAATACAGTAATAGCCTTTGTTATGCCAGGTACCAGTTTTGAATTTGGGGGATCCAGCAATGGGCAGCAAGAAAAGGGCCTCATGGAGCTTACATTCTAGTAGTTAAGACAGAATAAGTAAGGAATGGGTGATGACCACTATGTTTGCTGGAGAGGCTGGGAGGGAGGCAAATCATTCACATATATACCGCCTGAACTTATGGCAGAGCATCAGGTAGTAATAAGCCTCTGAGGGGAAATAGAGAAGGGAGAGAGGATAGGAGAGTGATGAGGTCAGGGAAATCCCTGAGTGTCAACCGAAGGAAGTGAGTAGGCAGCAAGCCCTAGGGACACTGGAGAAAGAGTGTGCGAGGCAGAGGGGACAAGAGCAGTGGCCCTGAGTGAAGGGCAGGCTGCTGGGTTCAAGGACCAGCAGAGTCCCGGTGTGCAGTGCCAGTGTGGTGGAGAATGAGTCGGGGGAAGGAGCAGGGATGCCTTGTAGGCCACCTAGAACATGCCCTCTCCCTAGCACTGGGGACTGATTCAGGTATAGGTGTTTGATCCCAATGGTGGGACTTCTGGAAATATTGGGAAAGAGCTGCTATCTTTCTTCTGGGAGGATGTAAAGGAGCAGGCCTGAGAACAAAATCCACAAAGAGGGAAGCTGGTCGGAGAGACAGAAAGATGGATTTCTGAAGACACCATTGAGCCCCAGAGTCCTGCCATGACTGAAGCCAATCTCCACCCCTAGTTTTTTAGCTATACAAGCTAATACATTTCCTTTTTTGGCTTAAGCCAGGGTGAATTGACTTTTTGTGACTTGCTACCTAAAGTCTTTGTCTAATGCATCAATATTGAAAAAGTTTTATGTATAAAGATGTGAATTGCAGAATCATTTATAACAGCAAAATATTGGAAGCAACTTGAATGTCCCAAAATGGTTATAAAACATACATCCCATAATAGAATAGTATGCATTCATTGAGACTGATGCTACAGAACTTAAGTGTAATATGAGAAAATGGGTGTTTAAAAAAAAAAAGTAGAAATTATGTATGCAGCATGATCTCAATTATGGAAATACATAAAGCAAATTCAACAAAATGTAAATTGGCATAAAGCAAATGCAAATGGGATTTTTAAAAACTTATATTTGTATTTTTTACTTTTTATCAGTCTCCCAATTTTTCTCTAAGGTACATTTCTTTTTAATAATTAGAAAAACATATTTAAAAAACTTAAGGTAACAGGGGAAGAAACTGGAAACAAATGACCTCTTAGACACACACAGTGACTTAAGTCTCAAACGTCAGAGAGTACACGTCAGCTACTGTTATCCACCATGCACAAGGACATGTACTTTACACCATATTTGCTATCTAGTTTTTTCATTAGTATGCAGATATTGACATCTCTCTAGCGATTAAGCAAAAAGTAGTTCATTTGCAAAATGCTGAAATTCTGAGACCACTAGTGCACAGGTAGTAAGTTGGCAGGCTGTCATTCCAGATGACCAACAAGCTAACGACATACCCCCTGGTAAAGGCATTTTATTTCCTGTATACTGAGGGTCAGGCTTATACCAAAAACATCAGCAAACTGATGACTATAAACTCGCTTTGCAAAAAGTCAATGCTTTCTGCAAAAGCTTTTAAAATAAGCAGTTTACTATTTTGCCAGTCGTGCTGCTAGGACACATCTGTAGCAAAGGGCATGTGTGGATAAAGGGAATTTACACTGGCCACCACTACCACATGCCCAAATTATTTCAATTTACTTTTGAATCACTTTAATAAAAATATTTTGGTATCCTTAGCCATAAGTTGTTTTATTTTAAATGCTATTTAGCAATTTTCTGGATCATTAAAGGAGAATTTAGTAAAACTTATCCTTGAGTTTGATTAATTAGAATGACACTTTCAAAATTATCGTCCACTCCATTTCTAACGAATTCTTAGGTTTTGAACAGAACTCACCAACCTCATTTTTTAGTTCAGCCGTTTTGAGTTACATAAAGACAAAAACATGGCAAGGATTTTATAGCAGGAAAAGGATTTGTTTTTGTTTTTCAACATTCCTATAATTCAGACAGCTGAAGAAATCTTTGATCTAAAAGGCTTGGAAATTCAAAGCCCCCTGAAGGCACTTTTTTTTTCTTTAATTAAGAGAGAGTAAAAACAGTATTTGTAATGGAAAATTTTGGTGCTGTTAAGTACATAATGGCTTTTACTTAAGTCTGTAATTCATCTTGTGAATTTAAGATTTTGGCCAACCTGTAGGTCTTAGGTACGATATAACATAACCTACTTCAAGATTTGCTAAGGTTGCTGATATTCTGGAGCAATGGAAAAACAACCGGTATTAATGCAGAAATAGACTGACTAGTCACTGGAGTCCTGTCTGGAAAAAAAAAAAATGGTCCATCTGACAAATATTAAGAGTCAAAACAAAATGCATTGCAAAATCCACAAATAGGGTTTTAATTCCATCACTAGTTCCATCAGAACGCTCAGGAGTCACAAATGTGGAGGTTTTGGCAAGGACTCAACACTCAACATGCCAATATCCTTTCTGCTGCCTACTTTTGAAGTTTAATTAGGAGTCATATAAGTTTCCACACCCATTAATTTTTCAGAGGGTGTGAAGGACTTTCTTCCTGAAGCACACTGGGCCTTTAAAGTGCTATTAAAACTACAGTCACCGTCTGTCCTAGGTGGTAAATATTACGTCCCGTCATTTGGATAGATCTTTCAATTTGAAAACTTGACCATTTTTCTTCCAACCTGGACATTAAAGACAGGTGTTCTTCCTGTGCCTCCAGGAGCTATACTGTGATAGAATGCCAGGAGTAAGGGAATCAGGTTGGTCAGCCTGGAGCAGAAAACTCGGGGCTTGATTTAACCCCATTATCCTGGAAGTATAGCTCTCTTGTAAAGACCCTGGAACTTTTTATTTGGTTCAAGCCTTGTACCAGCTGCTCTCTCTGCTTTGCAAGCCTACCCCACCCCTTCTGCTCCCAGCCATCCTTCAGGACTCAGAACCTGGGTTCCCTCAGCACACCTCACTGGAAATTTCTCACACATTCTGCTTCCTGGGTGTCTCCTGTTTCCTCCTTGGAGAGAAAGCTCCTGTAGGCCAAGGATTAGATCTTATTTCTAATCTACCCCAAGACAGTGTTTTACACATAATTGCTGCTCAACAATTATGTTTGGGATCAATTACCAAAAAGAATATGGCTACATTCATAGTATGAGGTACTTAAAATCTCTTAGGACTATAAAGATGGTTTAAAGATGGTTAAACATTGGCATTTGTTTTTCAACTGTTTCTACTCTTTTCAAACATTGTTTCCTTTAAAAAAAAATAATAAACTTTTCTTCATTTTGAGTTGAGGTTTGAAGGCCATGATGGAAGCAGATTGGCAAAAGTGAGGTGAGTGGAAAACAGGAAAGACCCAGGTGGTGGCGAGCCTGAAGTGACACTCTAGTGGATGGTAGCTGGCTTTGGTGTCATGCCTTGGTTGTGTGGCCTGCTGCTGACAGTTGGTGGAGGCACATCCCTGAGCTGAACAGTTGAGCTTTGACCTGAGAAGTGATGAGACACCACTTTCTCTAGTGTTAGGTACTGTGGAAGTCATGGCAACCACTTTGGAAATCCTTACATTTGAATCTCCTTTTGTTGGGTGATTTCTGTGGTCTTCCTGGGACTCAATGAAAAAACTATACAATTACACTTTTCACCACTTGTAAACTCAGGTAGCAACAGGATGTGCTTTGCAGTAAAAGTCAGTTTTGCTGTGTTTTGCTTTGTTCCTGGCTACTGATTTTGTTCCCGACCCTCATGAACTTGGCAGAGAGCTCAGCACAAGTCTACTACCACGATGGGAAAAATCTAGTTTTTTTCTGTGGTGGGTTGGTTGCATCTAGTTTTGCTGTCAAGAACTGCAGACAACTAGCAAATGAGGAATCAAAATGTCTGAACTGGAAGAGAGAACGAGAACTAGGAAAGGATTTATCCTTAGTTCAGGCTGCTACAACAAAGTGCTGTAGAGTAGGGGGCTTGTAAATAACAAAAATGTTTTTCTCACCATTTTGGAGGCTGGGATCCAAGATGAAGGCAAGGACAGATTTGGGGTCTGATGAGTGCTTTCTCCCAAGTTCATAGACTGCCATCTTTCTGCTGTGCCCTCACATGAAGGAAGGGGCATGGAAATTCTCTGCCCTCTTGACTTAATCACATCCTCAAGGCCTACCTTCAAATACTATCACACTGGGGATTAGCTTTCAACATATGAATTTTGGGGGGACACAAACATTCAGTCTATAAAAGGTCCCAACCACTCATTTCCAGCTCCAGTCACTGAATGGCACCACCATCCACCCAACTGTTCAAGCCCAAAACTCAAACCTGGACTTTTTTACTTTCCACATCCAAGTGAGCAGCAAATTCACTGGTGGCTCTACAATACATCTTGAATATCCATGTCTCATCCTCTCTACTGCTACCACCCTAAACCAGAAGGCTATTTCTCACCCAGGTTATTCAAGTGGCTGCCTAACAGTATCTCTGCTTCAGATCTTATGCTTGTCTAGTCAATTCTCCATACGCAGCCAGAGTAATCTTTAAAAAATATACAAGATCAGGTATGATACATCGTATTATCCCGAATTGCATATGGTTTGCTGATGCCTGCAAGTCATTTGGAGAATTTTGAAAAAAAAAATTGTTTTAAAAAATGTCATGCCTAATAAAAAAAATAAATGTAAAAAATAAAATAAATCATTATTTGCCAATTATACCTCAATAAAGCTGGAAAAAAACAAATCGTATCATATCCATCCTGTGTAAAACCCATAAGTGGTTTCCCATTGCATGGAGGCTATGAGACAAACTCTTGAATGCTGCCCACTGAGGGCCCTGTGGGATCTGGCCCCAAGCTCCTCACTATTCTCCACATGCACCAGCTTTCCTTGGGGAACTTGACTGTAGCTCTCTCCTGCTTCAGGGCTTTGGAACCGGCTGAGGTCTCTGCAACACCCTTCCTTTCCCTCCATTCTCTGCTTGGATAATTCCTCCAACATACTTTAGGGATCAACTTCAATGTCACTACCTCTGAGCAGTTTCCTGATGTGCCCAAATCTTCCCTGTATATCACATAAGTAAACCTTATTTTTCCTTCAAAGCATCTATACTTTATAATTACAAATTTGAGGAGAGTTTATCTATCAATATCACATTATTCTTTAAGTCCCATGAAGGCAAATATTCTAGTTTACTCAAATTCAAACTTAGAAAGATACCAAGAACTTAGATACCATGTTGCCTTCTGTGATGAAGGGCAATTACCATGACAACCAGGTCTAAAAGTTCATTTAAAAGAAGGCAAATTCTAAGTGCATATTCCTTATCTTTTAAAATACTTTATTGGTTCTGTTGAGTTGCTGATAGTTTGGACTCTTGTCTTAAAGGTATCCCGGCATTGTAGTAGCCATCTTGGCATTGTTTGATTTTGTGCCTGCTCCCCCTAGAATCATCAAGGTTTTTTTTTTTTTTTTTAATTAAAAAAGAAGTTTAAATATTTAAAAAATGTGCAACATGAAGATAATTTTAAATGCCCTAGGGTTGTGGTTCTCAAACTTAATCGTGCCTCAGCATCACCTGGAGACCTTGTCAGATTTCCGGGCCCCTCTCAGAGTGTCTGAGTCTGTAAGTCTGGGGCAGGGCCTGAGACTACATTTCTATCAAGTTCTTAGGTGATGCTGATGCTGCTTGTCCAGGGTCCAAACTTCAAAAACTACTGCCCTGATGTCACAAAACCATGGCTTATAATCATTGAATTCACCTATTTGTCAATTTGTAAAGAAGAGTACACATTTTAGAAATCATCTAAGTACCATTACCCCATTACCAATCTGTGTATCAAATTGGTGAAGAAATGTAGAAAATCACTGTTTTCAGAACAAGCAGGATATAATGAGTCATTATGGTAATCTGGGAAGATGTCAGCAAATCCCAATTGCAAGGTCATGTATCCTACACATATTTATGCAGCTCCAGCTGTGAAGGATGTAGCCAGCACTGAACACAGGCTGCCAACCATCTACTCTGTCAGGCAGGGGTTCCTGAGATCACACCCCACCCTAATTCATATTAAGTTGAAACTTAATCTGTAATGTGATGGTGTTTGGGATCTAGGGCCTTTGGAAGGTGATTAGGGATTAGTGCCATTATAAAAGGGGTCCCAGAGAGATCCCTTGTCCCTTTTCTGCCATGTGAGGGCACAGTGAAAAGAGAGCCTCTCACCAGACACAAAAAGTACCAATATCCTGATTTTGGACTTGTCAGTCCCCAGAACTGTCAGAAATAAATTTGTGTTGTCTATAAGCCAGCCAGTCTATGCATTTCTGTTACAGCTGCCAGAATGAACTATAGCAAGTCCCTCTCTGAGGCCACCTGCAATACCTGAGAGCTGAATCAATGTTCTCTTGATAGTGGGTTCTGCAGGAGGTATAAAAGTCAATAATCATTAAAAAGGTAGTTAAACTATCTCCCTCAAACCATGGTTCCTAACATAGGTGTGTATCGGAATCAAATGGGCAGTTTTTCTAAGAACAGGCCCCAATCCAGATTTATTGATTCAGTTTTAGGTGACTCTGATGCATATCTTTGGTTCAGAATGATTGTTTTAGAATCCTAGAAGTTGATAAGGATATGAGAATAGTTGTGGTATGTGTGCCAAAACATCTCTTGCACCCTTGGCCAGTAACACCAATTGGTTACTACACCTTTACCCAATGAACCTATACATGCACTCAAAATCCTTTATGTAAAAAATCTTTTTAAAGAAAATTGTGATTAAATATACATGACATAAAATTTACCATTTTTACCTGTTTTTAAGCATACAGTTCAGTCAGTGGCATTAAGTACATTCATGCTATTGTGCAACCATCATCATCATCCAGCTTTAGAACTTTCTCATCTTCCCAAACCAAAACACACTGAACATTAATTCCCCATTTCTTTCTCCCCCAGGCCCTGGCAATCACCATTCATTCTACTGCTGTTTCTAGTTCTACTATTCTAAGTATCTCATATAAGTAGAGTCATACAGTAGTTGTCTTTTGGTGACTGGCTTATTTCACTTAGTATTATGTTTAATTTCTTGAAGCATTGCTATACCATTTTCTACAGAGGCTGAATCATTTTACATTCCCACCAGCAGTGTATAAGGGTTTGAATGTCTCCACATCCTAGTCAACATTTGTTATTTTCTGCCTTTTTTTATCGCAGTAACTCTAATGTGTATGTCAGAATCCTTCTTAATAGAGTACTTCAGGCAGCCATTATCAATTGATCAAAGGTGATAAACAAGATACAAGCTATTTGTTATTTCTAAACTGTGATCATGAGATTTCTACACATTTCAAAGTGAAATGACTAGAGGATTTACCAGGTAGCGGTGGTCACAGTGTTATTGGGGTTGTATACATGGCCCACTGTTTGAAATAGGATGGGGCGAGTAGAAAGGGCAGTAAGAGAAAGAAGAGCTGCCAGTATGCAAAATGGCCAGGTGATGGAAGTGAGGGCTGGGAGAAGCTTTGCATGTAATGGCACTGGGAGACAGGAAGAGATCAGTCTCAGGTGTCACCAAATTCAAGAACTAGGGGGTTGGGCTGTCCCCATATCCTGGCTTAAGTGGTAATGGGATTTCTTTATTCTGTTTTCTTCCCTCTATTCTGTACTTGTCTATTGCCTATGAATTCACGCTTTTAAAAATCCATGTTTTGTAAAAAAAGGGGAAATACAATATATGTACATTAAATGTACATTATTTGCTTGCATGTGGATGAAATTCTCTGAAAGTATACATGTAAACTAAGTATAGTGACTGCACATCTTACCATGTGCATTCTAGAGCTGCAGACATCAGACACTCTAACTCCTTCCCAGATTCCCTTGAAGCTAGGGATCGAGAATAAGGTTCGGACAATTGGAGGGACTTTCATGGGATGTGGAGTGGAAGATGGAAAGGGTTGGACACCATCTTCCTGCTGCTTTCAGCTCTAGTTGCTGGCAAGCAAGGCCATAGGTGTATTGTGGAGTAGGTGGTGGCAACTGGATGCTTTGTTCCTGTGCCCAGCCACCAGCTTTCTGGTGGCTGCCAGGAGGCAGTTAAGGTGGTAACAGTTACTTTGTGCTGATCCTGGATTGCAGCTACAGTGCTGATGTTTATCTCAATTGCTCCAGTAGCAGCCTCCTAACTCCCTGAATTCCTACTTAAGGCAGAAGTTGTAACTCCCCTGGCACATGGGTACTGGAGGTTGCTGGAATGCTCTGGAAGTCATTCCTGGAGACCCACCACGAGATTACTCCCCTCATTCTTCAAAAGGTTCTGTAAGTATTCAGTTTCCTATTACTCCATTCTGCTGAAAATACCTTCTGTGGTTTCTAAGTTCCTGCAAGGGAATTGAAATATGAATTTTTAAATCAACATTTACATAAAGATAAAAAATGAAAGTCATCACTAAGAAAAAATTAATTATCAAAAAATGTTTCTTGAGTAGCATGCCATCAAAGATGTGTGGTCTTTATTTTTTAAAAATTCTTACTATCTTGGTAAATAAACTATTTACTGAGTACCTATTGGCTTATAGATGATGTAATACAACACTCACCTTCTCGTATGAGAAATAAATATCTATGTGAATCCATGAGAAGTTATGGATGTATGTACGTGTGTGTGTAAAGAGACAAGACACAATCTGTGTTTCTAATAAAATCTTAGGAGACGACAAATTCAAAAACAAGAAATTCTTTGCTTTTATTTAACTCAAAATAACTAATAACAAATACATTAAAAAATATCTCCAACACTTGACTATTTCAGTTATTTTGGGTCGTTGACACTTGATTATTTCATTCTTGCTTGTTTCCAACATGTAGTAACATGTCCATCATAAATATATTTCTAAAAGTTTGCAGCAGGCTTTAAACTTGCATATTTATATCCTAATCAAACATGATTCAATAATTGGTTTTGAATCTAAATAGTCTCCCATACAGCTTATTGAAACTAATAACCATAAATAGGCTAGCTATTAATTACTTTTCAATGAAATGCCCAAACATAGCACATACATACAGGTTGAATATATGCCTGTATCCTTTACTACTCAAAATATGAATGTCTGTAATATATATACAGTGAAGTCATGTCATAAGCACATTGAACTTGCATTAATTCAATATATGAGGTCAGTGAGAAGAAAATAAGGAAAATAAGAGTAAACCCGTGGCAATACCACCTATTCGATGAATGGATGCCCTTGAGTAAATCAAGTTGAGTATTGTCACTGTGGTGTTCCCTCAGTCACTCAGTTCACATTCTGTTACTTAGAAGGCAAGCATCTTATAGGGTAAATGTGATTCTAGTGTTTAAAGGTGTGTATGTGTCTGTGTTTTACGTAAAACAGCCCCTAAACAAACACCAACAACTTCATTTGGTCTTCAACCGAAGAAACAGTTACTTCTTCCTACACTGGAGGAAAAATGAGGTGTGGCAGATGGACAGATTTCCAACGGGGCACCTTTCTACAGGACTTTTGAGGATCATTTTATCTTATGTACTGACATTAGAAGTTAACCCCTGGGTATGATGCAACTCCACTGTAACGTAAATTAAAATGCTTCGATTTAAAAAGTGCCCTAATATTGTCAGTATAATTTAACTTCCAGTTTAGTCCTCTCCTCACATTTAGCAGTGTGTGTGTCTGATACTCCCCTGGTGCCAGCACTTCAGAATGTATCTATTGCTGGCTGAGAAAATCTCAGAACAAGATTAATGTGTCACAAAATCGGAACAAAAAAGCTACCTAAGTTGATCAGTCACAGTACAATTCAGGATAAGATTTTCAATTAGCAAGTGTTGTGAGTGAAACTGCGAGTCACTGAATATGGTCACACTCGGTGCTCCCAGGGATGTTCTACCGCTTCCTTTTCATGGGTTCCTAAATTGACAGCTACATTCTCCTTCTTAAACACTTGGCCTTAACCTCAGAACCACCCTGGTTCAGTTTCTATTTTTAAAAGTACCATTCTAATGGAAACGTCCCTGCTCTGAATTAAGCTGGGACTGTGAATTTTACCACTAGCTAGAGCTGTTATGTCATAGAGTTTAGTTAATTTGGTAGGTATCGATTTCCTTGGCTGTAGCTTTGAAACTTGCTTCAGCTTCTTCTGGCCATGTAAGATTTCTACCTGGGCTGTAGATGAGGGTAAAATATCCCATGGAGAACTCCTTCGATAACCACATTTGGAAAATCTGAAAAACAAAAGAAAAACTGCTCTTCTTATGCGCATCAGTAAAATATCATTGCATTCTGCAGAACTTAACAGGGGACGGCCTTCAATGACTCAGGAATCTGCATTGCCATGCAGTTTGCCCTGGTTTCGAATGTGCTATCAGTCATGCTGCTTCAGCCTAAAGCCACTTTAGTGTACCACCAGGCACTGCAGGAATGAACGGCCAGATTGGTAGCTTATTGATTTAAGGGATGTTCTAATGGTTAATGCTCCTAGGCCCCAGCTCTTTATCTGAATGTTTTCTCACAAGGAAGATGGATTACACTGGCAATTCAATTTCTAACAAAATCTCAATATACTTGAAGGAATTCCAAGATTTCTACTGGGAATACTTTGCTGCAGTTTTTCCATTGTGGTTTACAGCAGCGTTTCGTCCAAGTTGTCCTGAGTATGTTTGTTTTATTACACTAGCTTCTAGAGAGCTGTAAGATGGGGGCCTGTCTTTCTAACTTAAAAGGGCAGGTTTCCGACAAAAGCCATCCTGTCAATTCTGAAAAATCAGCTGCATTTCTACAGGAGATACAAAGGAAACCCAGAGCTGTATGGTATGTTGTACCACATTCCAGTTACCAGGGCAGGTAAAATACAAGTGTACAACTTGAATAGGGGCACTATTCTATCACATGGCACAGAAGCCTATTTTCTAAACCTCAATCTGCGCATTATATCCAGGATTTATGCTAAAGCCAACTACCTGAAATAAAGTTATTATAGGAGGAATTTAAGTGGCTCAATAATTTAAAATAAAAAAATAATACATTCATTTATTAATCTAACCTGTACAGGGTACCTACTATGAAAAACCTCTTACAAGAGGACTGATCCTCATCAGGGAGGGAAGAAAGACTCTTGGAGGAGAGGAAGGTAGAAACAAGGAGCTAACCAGGTGGAGAGTCTGTGCAGGAGGGAGCCTGGAGGGTTCAAAGGCCTAAACTGAGGCTAACAAAGCAAGATGAGCAGCTGTGAGGTGTCCTGAGGGCAAGCAGGGCCAATTCAAGCCTGATAAGAATAGACAGAAATTCTAGCTTGATCTGAAAAAGCAATAAGAAGCTATGCAAGGATTTTAAGCAGAGTGAGACAGAAATGAACTGTTTTGAAAAGATGATTCTGGCTGTCATTCAGAGAGTGGACTAGAGCAAGTTCAAAGTGTTGATGGATTCTATGTGACTTGAGAGTGATTTTCTAACAGTATCTACACCTAACAGGTTATTGTAAAGTGATGAGTGAAACAAGGTGTTTGACCCGAGCTTGGCACATAGTAAGTACCAGCCATTATTATGCACCAAGTACTGGTTAATTACTGGGAGTATAAGAAAATTACATGCTAGTCAGGGAGACAAGCATGTTAATAAACAGAACAGGTTTAAAAAATAACTCCAATATGAGTATTCAGTTAGTTTTGATTGATGACACTTGATTTCTTAGAGTTTTTGCTTTTATTCAACATAAAGTAACATATTATTTCATAAAACATGTTTAGAAGTTCACAATAGGACTTATACCTGTATACTTAGATCCCAATCAAAAGCAATGATTTAGCTCAGCTAATCCTAATTTTAAATGTATTTTTCCCACACAGAAGTATATGGAAACCAATAGCCATAAACAGAGCTATTGATTAATTTTCAACAAAATGCCCAAATCAGACATATAATGTACATTAGCATATATGCATTTATCCTTTGCCACCCAAAATATAAGTTTATTAGAAGGTTAGTGACATTACATCATAAGCATATTTAGCTTAAGTAGATTTAAATAAGTTAAGCTCAGCAGAAACGAACAAAAAGGAAAACAATGTTTAATACATTGGGCAATTCTGTAGTACTGTAGTAGGTCGAGCAGTGGTATAAGGCAAGGAAAAAAAAAGCGGGGCATGGAGATAGAGAGTGATCGGGGATGGGAAAGTGAGAGAAGACCCTTGTGCAGAGATGCCATTTGAATGAAGTGGTGTAGCAGCCAGCTGTGAGGCTTTCTGAGAGAAGGGCTTTCACAGCAGAGGGTAGAGTGCATAAATCCTGTATTCAAGTGCTGAGCATCTGCCAGATGTTAGAGAGAGAGAAAAGGGAACAAGGTTTATGGTCATTTCTATAACAGAAACAAATAGGGAATGCTGATAAAAGTGAACAGAATAGAGGTATTTTATAACTAGGTCCACCGACTAGTGGCCAATGATGAGATAATCAGAGGTCATTTTTTTTTTCTCATCTATTCCACTCCACTCCAAATTTTGGATTTTGGCTTCATCATTTGTATGATTTAATACAATATCCATTATTGCTTGACTGACTCAGAATGTGGCCCTTGCCTTGGTTTCCCATTGATGAGGAGGAATGTGATTTAGAGTTGGTTTTCATTTACTTTACAAACATTTACCAAGAACCTTAAAAAAAAACTAAATGAAGTAGAGGGGCTCCTGGCTGCTACTTGAGAAGAGAGTCAGCGAAGGTTCTCAGAAGTCCCACATGAGAGATGAGAGCCAACGATGAGTGGGGACAAAAAGAGGATTTGAGGAGGAAGAAACAGCAAGTGCCCTGAGCAGAAAGGAGTTAAGCACATTTGAGGCCCAAAAAGAGGTCCAGTGTGGCTGGAGCACAGTGTGTGAGGGTCCCAGGAGGAACACGAGCCAGGCAGAGGCAAATCTCGGAGGGCCACGGTGACATTGTGGAGCTCGTACAGAGGACTCAGATAGAAACTCAATTCTGTGACTCAGCTGTCTACACAAGGTAATCAAGGCCACAGCAAGGAGATTATTCAAAAGCAAGTGTCATAAGAAGAAGGAAAGGTCTATGATAGCCTTCAGGTGAGCTGCCAGAGGTTCGAAGGAAAGTGGGAAAGCCAAGGGGAGAAGTCGTCTGAAGAAGGAGAAAGGGGCCAACAGCAGCTAAAAATGGTAAGAAGCCAAGTAAGAGGAGGACTGAAAAATGCGCAGTTTAGCCACATCATAGTCGCTGGGGACCTTGGCAAGAGCTGAATTTCCAGAAAAATCAAAACAAAGGCCCAAAAGAATATGCCAAGAGAATTTTTTATTTTCATATTAGCATTTTATAAGAGGATAATGTTTAACTGCTAGAACTTTACAGACACTCTGATTTTGTGAAGTTCAGTACATCTGGGAAGATATTTTCATATCCATATCCTCTGGACTAGTAACCTCAACATTTTGTTAAGAGGCATAATAATACAAAAATGTGATGCAAGCACAGTGTATCTTTAATTAAATGCTAAAGATTTTCAAGAATAAATCACTGGTATAATATTTCTGATTTATGAAATTAGATCTAGTGACTGGCCTGTCCATACCTGGTTCCATTCTGTGCATCAAACCTGTGGTTTTCATTTACTCTCAAACAAGAATTCCCTTTCTGTGCAAGTCATTCATCCACACCAACATTCCACCAAAGATACATACTTCTTACTCCTTCTAACTTCAAACATTTTCCCCTGATATCCTTTCCCAGGAAGTTCCTTTTGTTCTTCATTGTCAGCCAGGTGCATGGCACATTGTGTTTAATGAGCTAGAGGAATTGGGTTTAAGGGTCATAAAATATTTTCCCTCTTCCATAAAACATCCTGCTATTCTAGTCCACAGTGATCATTCCACTCTCTATATTTCTGCAGAAATTTCAGTTAAATGCATGAAATATCTGAGTATAAACAAAGCAGAAAAAAGTACTTGTGGAACCATTTTTAAAAGATAAGAAATGGGCCCTCAACAGAGCACGGCTATATCTTGGCTAGCTTTCTCTAAACTGACAGCTAAGTGAGTGATCCGAATACCCACATTCCTGCTACAAAAAACCGTCCCCTCTCTCTTGCTGAGGATAACATTTTATTGTCAGAATGTAGAAATAGTTTCTATGGGTAATTTATCTATTGCTAGTTAGCTGCTATGCTATTTAGTTACTCTCAGAAAACTCATTATATGCAAAGAGCACAGAAGGAAAAATTGGGCAACAAGGGGTTCACCTGTTAGCCATATAAGACCGGGCAAGGTAGGGGCCTCCTTGAGCCCCAATTCTCTCATCAGTCAATGATGATACCTGCTCTGCCTATTTTATAAGACTGTTAAGGAAATTAAATGAGATAATGTCTGAGAATGAAGAGCTGCATACCAACATTTTGAGAGGAACTCGAATAATTTAAATTTCTTGGGACAAAGAGAGAACTAAGTTAAAATACAGATTATATTCATACTTAAATTATTCATTATATTTAAATATAAAACTTTAAAAAATACATATTCAACACTCAAAGATGCTGTAATCTAAATGGAAATGGAGATATACAAGCAATGTATACACACAGCTTCTGGGAAGAAGCATTTTAAAAAAGAACCAGAGCTTTGGATTCAAACCCCAGCATCTGGATAAAAATAAGAAGAGGCCAAAATAACATCACCCCCAAAATTAAAGGCAATCAATACCTTTCTCTCTTACTACTCTTAATTCAAAATAGCCTGGTGAGAGAGAAAGAAAAATTATATTTCCCCCTGAAAGGCCTGCCCCAATTAAAATTCTGAATGTCTCTTACACCAAGAGCACTGGTTTATTGGCAGATTATTAAGCCTTGGACCAATGTCACTCTGTTAGACCTGCATTAAAAACGTGGTTTATGTGGTGCAGGGTCAGATCAGTAAAGAGCTGTTAGCAGATGACAGGTTTGATTACCGCTGGCTGCAGGCAAGACGAATGGATCCCTGAGGAACAGCAGCACGGGCTGGTGGGACAGTTTGCTGGAAAGGTCAAGAACAGGCATGTCAGCATCAAGGGACGACGGTAAACAGAAAACACTACAAACTAGCTTTGAGGGGATCAAACTGCTGTGCAGGGACGTCTCAAGGTTTATGCATCTAACGGTGTGGGTGAATAACTGCAAGCAGAGTTAGAGGGAACACGCCAGCACTTTGCTCATCTTCCCAACATTTCTTGGTGGAAGTTGAAACAGATATACAATCTGTATAATAAATCATTGCTGAAAAGTTTTTTTTTTTTTAAATCTCGTGGTACTATTATTGATAAAATAGTATCCTTATTACTTGTATGAAACAATGTAGGGCTCCTATTCCTTCACTCCTAGATGTAATTGGTTCTTCTGTAACTTCTTATCAAATCTTTATAATTTTCAAATCAATTTCCTAACAAAGGTTTCCAAGAAAATCATGACACACTTATACCATGGTAATTAAACATTTAATAAAACCAGTGTCCTATTTTAGATTTTTATAATTCCTAATCGACTATTATTAGTTCTTACCTTGGCTCTTCAAATTCTGTCTCATCAAAAGATCTAAAAGATATTTTAAAAGGAAAAGAAAAAGACCATGTAAGTTGAATCAATGTTTATGCCAACAAAGAAAAAAAGAGCCAGTACTTTTAGAGCTCTGAATCAAGAGACAGTTTGAAAAGAGAGTTTTCACAGAGTCACAGCATGGCTGATGCCTCATTCTAGGGAATCTTAAGACTGCAATATTCTTGCATTTCAATTTTCCTGAGAATCATTTAAAAATTGTATGGTTTTACTTTTGGGCTTATACAGTGGAGAAAAGACTTCACTCACTGTCATCCTCAATATCTCTTTAAAGCATACAACCATATGTGAATCCCACCTTCCCAGTAAGTGCACGCAAGCTGGAACAGGACACACTGACCACACATGTTGTTTAGTGAGCAGGGTGTATGATTCTTGTCCTGGGGTGAGTGGAAAGTGAGGGAGAAAATACTGCCAGTGAGGGATCTGTGACAGGTATTTGCAGCCTCTCACTCAGCAGAAGCTGGGTTCAAAACCACTTTGGGTGTGGTTAGCTTGAATGTTTTATTCTTAGTGTAGATCCTTCAGGCACATCTGGGGGACCTTGAGAAAATAGATAAAACAATGCCCCCACATCCTGCTTGGATTTGCAGAAAGTCTGAGATGATGTATTTCCTTGTAAATTTAGTCTGTTAAGGTTGTTGCTGTCCACCTTCAGAGGTGAGCTCAACACAAGTCCAGTGCCCAGAGCTGGGTGAGTGGCTCATTTCAGAGTTAATTCTTCAGAAGAACTCTCTCGAATGCTGATGCTATCAAATGCCTGGTTCCTTAGTAGATAGGGATTAGGATCTGCAGATCTGCATTTAGAAGTCCTTAAGGGAGAATTCGCAGGATAGTGGGCAAAGAGCTAGGCTGGAAGGTCTCTGGGCTCTGCCAGGTACAAGTGAGAGATCTGGAGAAAGACATTTAATTCTTGTGTCTGTTTGCTCAACTCCAAAATGAGAGGAGTTGGGTAAAATCATCTCTAAGGTCATTAATAAATTTAAAATTATATGAAATATATGTGTCAAGGAGATATAGACCTTGCTCAAGTATGCACAAGTAAACATATTAGTCCTTAAACAGGATATGGAGGTTCATAATTCCCATCACGTAACATTACTCCATGTAATAGCAGCATTTAAAAAGTCAATTCCTTAAGTCTAAACCTAAGGTACTGAGTGTTGGTCATGAGGCCTTAGGAGGAATTCCTTTGACTACAAGCAGGGAACAATCGAGTGTTGTCCCAAGCTAAAACAATGGGTGTGGCCAGGCTGCCCCTTCTGGCACCACTGTGAGGTATTTGTAAGGCCAGTTAAGTGACTGAAGAATAACATAAAATACAGGTCCAAAATGTGAATAACAATTCTCACCCACAACTCTCAGCCTTTGGTAGGGATGGCAAGTGTCGCACATTCAGGAAATCAAGAAACAGTTTGGGAAGTTCTTCATTTTCTAAAATGACAGCCTGTGAAAGTAGAAAACAGAATTAGAAAATAAAGTTTGCTAGGCAATCAATCAAATGAACTATTTCAAAAAGTCATAACCATCCATCAAAGTTCTTATCAGCAGCATTCTTCACCACCAATATAAGGCGTGGTCCCTGTTTCACCCACCAAGAACTCAGGCTGACACATACGCTGTTCAGTGTCAGCAAACGCTCCACTTTCTCTATTCTTTGACCTATTCACCATTACGGAGCATCTACTATTCGGCTGCTGACAAGGGGGCAAGACAGTGGGGTACCAAGTAGACATAGTGCCTGCCTTCCTGGAGATTCTAATCCAGAGTGAGTATTTAAAAAATCTGGGGACATCAATAATATGGCTATAGTATGGACACCAAATTTTCCTTACTGAGTGATAAAGTAGTCTGAGTGTGTGTGTGTGTGTGTGTGCGCGCGTGTGTGTGTGCGCGCGTGTGTGTGTGCGCGCGCGCGTGTGCGTGTGTGTGTGTACAAGAGCCCACGACTACTGAGGAAATACATGTACTCATGGCTTTTTTAACTGGAAGATTTAGTCAAGATCCCTCAGCTATCACCTGTTTTGGCATTAGAATCAACTGACATTTATTGCTCTTTGGACAGCTCCACTTAAAGGGTCAGTAACAACTTTACCATAAGTGTAAATCAGCGTATACACTGAAAAAAAATCTATAGAGTTGTTCCATTTAGGGAGCTCTGCTAAAGAGCCAGCATAATGGCATAACCATGTCAGTTCTCAGAGAAATATAATGGAAACTACAGAGTACACTTTCATATATATCTAATTTTAAGAGTCTAACAGAGTATATGAGATGATTAAAAATTTATTTGCCGCTCCCTTATTTAAAGACCATGGAAAACGCATCAAATAATAAAACTAATCCCTGAAATTAATATAACTAGTTTCAAGGGTTATTTTTGTAATTTACCATGGTTGCTCTCACCTCCCCCACCCCCCAACCCCCCAAAGCACATATTGTTTAAAGAACAATGAGAATAATGCTGCAATATCATTCACATAGTTGATTGGGAATAGCTCTGCAAAGTGATGTATAAGGTACATAACAAATGACAATGAGGTCAAATTAGGTGTATCTTGTATATACACAATTCTATATAACATATTGTTTTTAGCCATAATTTACATACTGAGAAGCCCCATTTCTCACAGGGTTTTGGAATACTGTTACCCAGTTTGGGACATATAAATGGAGCAAGCGACTACACAGGTCATCGGTTCCAGCAGGCTGACCTCTGGACTACACTAGTGCTCAATCCTCCTGCTGTTCAGTCCCTGGAGAGGGATCATCTGGATAACCAACCCTGTCTGGGCTGTTACTATTCCTCATACAGCCCACTGTACCCACTGAAGCTTAAGGAATAAAAAAGAGAAAAAAAAGTATTTGGGGTTATACTTTATTCATTAAACAAATATTTACTGAGCATCTATCATGTTAGGCACTGGAATATAAAAGAAAATATTATGGGTCCAGTAGAGTGTGGACTTGTGGAGAAAATTAGCGATAAGCCAGTAAACAAATACATAACTTAAACTCGCCTTAGAATACAGATATGACAGTGAAAAACTACCACTCTCGAAATGTTTTCTTTTCCATCCATTCACCCATCCACCCATCCACCCATCCACCTATCCATCTGCCCACCCATCCATTCATTCAACTGCCCATCCACTCTTCCATCTATCTAAAATGTTTACTCTTTTCTTAATTATAAAAGTAAAAAAATAAAAAATTCATAAAATAAGAAAAAAAACCTCCTCTATTCAGAGGCATACTTTCATTACTATTTCAGTTAATTTCCTTCAAATCATCTGACCCTTATCTATCTGAGGAAAGTTGTAGGGTGCCCAGAAGGTCAAGACTTCAGTGCTCAGAGCTCAAAAGTTCTAGAAATCATCATACATATGAAGCTCCAGGGAATTTCACCATAACACAAGTTGCAATGATTATCTATTGTTTCTAGATATCTGGTTAAGAAGATAATATAATACCTATTTGAATAATAAAGCTTAATGTTGTGACAAATATAGAGCTGTTCACCCAAGCAATAGTTTTAATTATGTGTACAAGTGGTAGCTTTAAGATTAAAAAAATGGGGGGGAGTTACATTCTTATCTCCACCCCCACCTTTTAAAATAAATTAAATCAATAACAAGTGTGGGACACTTTTAATGACCTGAACTACTTAATTTTCAGGATCTTTAGACATGTCATCCATCACTGCAGTATGGAAGAAGACATCTCTTGAGTGTTCAGAGGGTTACTTTGGTTTTATTAATGCAAGATTTAGGGAATTTTAACAAGGTGAATTGTTTATTTGCCTTGACAGATTGGCTTACAATGCACTGGCTACATCTACAGCATGATCATTAATGACAAAAGACAGGCAAAAAGCTGTTTACACTGCAACACCAGGACAGGAATTAATCCTGCTCAGCCTCCCTAAACAGTATTCCAAACAGATGATCGCATTGTTTTAGGTAACACAGTCTGGTCAAAAAGGAATATAGAAAACTCCAGAAATTTGTGAGCATTTTTATTAAATGTTCATTGAACAGTCTCAAATAATCTGTCCCATAAAGCAATGATCTAAATAGATTTCTGGATTTACAGCTCTAAAGAAAGCAGCATTGGGGGCTAGATAAACGTTCAGTAATGTGGTAAAAGTATTTCTGAAACTGCTAAGAAGGCTTGTAAGGAAATAATACTTAAGTCCAAACAGGAGAAAATAATTAATACTTAAGCCAGAGATAAGAGTACAATAGAGCAGAATTTACCTAATTTAATAATATGTGCAAGTTAAATGACTGTCATGAATTTGTGTAGAGATGTGAAAGACAAATTACATTAGTTCAATCAAATCTTTTGGCTCATAAACACATGATCTCTTTCCACGGGAGATCCAACAGGGAAGTGGGGCATCATGACTGTTTCATTTACATCTTCAGTTTCTTAAAAGGCTTTTGCTCAAGAAGAACCACGCCTTCTAGAAGCTGTACCCTGGGCCATCCCACACACTTGGGACCCCAGTCTGGTCTAAATTTTCCAACTTTATTCAACAAATTCTTAATCTTTAAAAAAACATTATAAATTATATTTTTGAACATCAAATCATATTTCCTCATTGTTTTGGCATGCTTCTCTATTTTTGATTAATCTTCAATGGCTAGTCATTTTCATTCTTTAAAGAGGTAATGTCGTATAGTAGGATGTACGTGGCTTCAGAGCAAAACCCAGCTTTGAAAACCTCCTTTGTCTACCCTAAATCTCTCCAAGAGTGTCTGGCACACAATTAACATTCAATAAATGTTAATTCTGTTTCCTTTGAATCTTTTCGTGGTATCAATTCTCAACAACCTATTTTATTGGTTTTGGAAGTTTGAATTATTGTCTATCTAGCAGAGCTTCTTAGCCCTCCAATGATTCATGAAACCCTTTGAAAACTGGATGAAATCTGAGAATCTTGCTTGCTGAAAAATATACATTCATATATAATTTTGCTGACAGTGGCAGGGGTTTCACAGGCCTCTGACAGCCCAGCCAACGATACCCCCTTTCAGCTTCGATGTGGCAGTAATGCTGCTGGGCACACTTTTCATTTGGTTTGGAGCCTGAAGCACTGCTGAGCCCATGCTGTATGCCATCTCCCCAAAGGATGCACTGACCTTCCTGCTTCCATTTTCTACCTCTTTGTCAATTAGAACCCCACTGCAGTGTGTGCTGCCTTGCTATTAGAATTCATTAGTGCTTTCAGCTCTGAGCTGTGCTTGAAAATATTTGTCTGGCAATGAAGCTACACTGGTGAAAGCTTTTTTCTTACAGACCAAAATCTACTGCTGCATTGAATTTAGACAGTAGTCCATATTTATGGCTTCTGTGTCTTCTCTATGTAACTCTAGAATTCAACAACCTGTGGTGTTGAGGGTTCCCAAAGTTAGCAAAACATGAAGAAAAATATGATTTAAACCCTTTTACTGCTGGGTCAGAGTGCAGCTGACAAGGTACTAATATGCTATACCTGTTACAAAAGGGGCATTTGCACTGCTAGGCAGTGATGGGTCCCAGGCCCAGTGCTACATAATAGATTAACCTATGTTATTAATTACTGACTACCTAAGTTATTAATTATTAGTTATTACTTATGTAGTTATTAATGGATAACTCTGATGGTAGAGTTCTGACATTGGATGCAAGCTGGGTCGCATGGCTGGGAAAATAATTTAAGTAGTAAAACATCAGAATTCAAAATAAATGTGACAGTCGGAGCAAAAGTTGGAAATATATCCCATTTAATTAAAATTTACAGGTGTAAGTACTGAGTCAAATACTCTCTGAGGCAGAATTAATTATCTAGATGCAAATAGGAGAGTAGATGCTTCTGTACAAGAGCTGCTGATCTTCAAGTGGTGGGTCAGCGAGAAGTGCTGCTTCCACAAGGTGGAGGATGAGCTGGGCAGTCCTCTCACTCCACTCAAGGCAATAATACCATCTTCCACAAGAAGAAGTCACCAAGTATTATGTACTAATCAGGTAAGGAAGCAGGGAAGGGCCATGGAGATACGTGGTCTTTAAGTGAAATAACTGTTCTGTTAAGGAGGATGGTGATTTTCAAAGCTGCTGGAACAAGAAGAAAGTACTGTCCAAACCAGCAGAGGAGTCTACTCATTGAAACCTGTGCAATAAAACTAGCAAAAGAGGCACAAGTATGGGGTGAGTAGGCATCATAAAAGATTCTAAATATCCTGGGGTCTGAATATTTTTAGTTGCACATTAGAGATGTTAAGAATTAACCCCCCCCCCGCCACAAAATGCAATAAAGAAATCTGTCCAATTTATCACTTAGGAAGTATGTAGACCAAAAATCAGGTTATTACTAAGATGTACATAGGAAATAGGGTTAAATCAAAGAACTAAAACAAGTGTGCAATACATCATAGAACAGACATTGCTACTACTATATCCAACTCTGAAAAATTAAAACGAGGCAATTGAGTGTACTTTGTAAGAAGTAAAATAAAATAATTATTCTTCTTTATGCAATGTTACTCACTTTCAGAAGAATAAATTACTTTCTTTAAAAAGACAAGACATTTCTTTAGAAATATCACTCTAGCATAAGAATTGAAAAAAATCTCATGCTCCACGAAAACATTTACAAAAAATTGCCAGAATGGGGCAGAAAAACAACAGCATTGCTATCAGCATCCCTTGCAAGCTCAATGTTTACTCCAGGAGAAATGTCTTTTTCATTGAAAAGGTGCAATTATCATCATGTAACACAAATCACAAAATCCCGCTTTTTCTACCTTATCAGCTTTATAAAATCATGTTCCCAAAGGATACCATTGATTAGTTGCACATGTTCTTTCTGTGACATCCCAAATACTTAATTGTCAGTTATCTTTTCTTCTTTGGCGAGTAAAATGCAGTCACAAAATTACAGAGGGACTTGTTCTGCCTTAACCTTCACTAGATGCCATCATGCAGTGGAAAACACTGGTAAAATATCACAGGATAACACTGTCCGACAAGGGAGACATATAAACACTGTAATGATTTCCCACGAGTTTCCATTTTAAAAAATTGTCACTAAGGCGAACATACATGGTGACACATCTCCACTGAGGACATGAGGAAATCGAACGCTGGCATTCTAGTTAGATCCAAGCCTACCCGGCAGCCAATTATAACAGGAACGTAACATCTTGTTGAAAATTTGGACAAGACCACTTCTCTAACCTTCCAAGATTGCTGCACAAAGCTGCATTGTTTTCACCAATTTGATCCTTTTATTCTATTCAAAACATTTTTTAGAATCTCACGACTCTTTCCATTGTCTATCAAGGTTTGCTATAAACTGCAGGGAACCTCTGTCACAAAAGCCAGGGTACTGAACTAAGCAGGGAGGGTTCCAAGAGTCCTGATAGCCCTTTTCCTATTCCTACTTTGGTTTGAAATGTCCCATTGTTGGGGTGACAAAGTTCATGACAGTTTTTCCTCTGCTCACTAGAAAAGATGCTTCATAACATACCTACTTCAGAGGTGCAGCTAAGAACAAGGAGGGAGAAAAATCAATACCTCCTCACTGCAGTAAGTGTGCTACAATGTCACAGTCCTCTGGGACTGAAGCCTAGCGCACAGAAGCTTTGCAGCCAGGCCTCAGTTTTCCACTTACCCAACTTCACAGCACTCGCTAACAATTTCACAAAATGAGCCACAGCAAGGTTATCGAAGGAATGCTTTTTAAAAGCCAGCTAGTAAACAGATCCAAGAAGTCTCATGACCTCCTAAAAAATAAAAATTGGATGTGCTTCCGAAGAACCCACGGTACCATGCACCCTTCCTTTTGAATGTGACACCACTCCCAAGATGTGTCTACTCTGTATCTGGAACAAAATTGCACTATTCATAGAATTCAGACATCTGCTGTGGTTTCACAGGCTGTTATAAAACCATCTTGCAAGAAGTCTGATGTCCTGCACTAAAGGCTGAATGTGAAGGCCCTATTTAAAATGGTAAAGAATCTATGAAAATAAATTATATAATTTGGTTTCAGAAGAATTTGAAAGAAGAAAGATCATTTCTGGTAATATGTCTAAAGAGATAAAACTGACCACAGAACAATAGAAACTGGAATGCCAATCACCTTATAAACTATTTTAATATCAAAATTCATGTTCTATAATATTTATTCATATAAAAATATTTACTTTACACCATTAAGTACAACCTCTGGTACAACGGTTAGCCAAACAAACATGGTCCTGTGTTACCAGGACTTATAGTCTAGTGGAGAAGATATCTGGTGTTCAAATAATTACAGTAATGAATGTGAAAATTACAAATGGAAACAAGCACCTCAAAGGGAAGTAGTTAGCTGTATTAAGAGTCATTAACAACGCACCCTTATTAATCTGTGGGGTGAAGGAAAGCTTCCCTGGGAAAGTGAAACTAGAGATGAATGAGTGAACAGGGTAAAGGAGGTGGGATATTTCAGATGCAAAGCTCAGCATGTTCAAAGGCTGGTAGAAGGTGGAAGCATGGTCTTAGGAAGACAGAAAGTCAGCCAGTGTGGCTGTGCCTGAGAGAATAATGAAGCTGAGCATTAAAGTAGAGAAACTGAACTGAACAGACTGGGTGGGGCTTCTGGGTCATGTGAAGGATTTTGCTTTTCTCCTCAGTGGATCTGGAGGCCACTGAGCGGTGGGTGGTAAGTGGGGTATGCAGGTACACATGATATGACCTGATTTATATTTTGATGACAACTGGAATACAGTAGTGTTCCTCAGATCCAGTGACCATACATTAAATCCTCTTATTTGGCTCTCTCCAAACTACTTAAATCAAGCCACTGAGTCAATGTTAATGACTGTATTTTCATTTCTTATTTGGTTCCTTTTTAAATCTTCCTGGTCTGTTCTTAGATTTCCAATCACTTCTTACACCTTCAATTATTGTAGACATTTTAATTTTTGGTTTCCATTAAATTACCCTTTTACTTGAAGTTCTTGAAATTTAATCCCACTGTTCTGTGCCTGTTGACTCTCATTTACAGCTGTTGTTTCCTTCTGTGTTTTGTAGTTTTAGTTCATGAGCTCATCTTCAGCAGTGCTTATCTGTGGGATAAGCCAGGCCAGGTTCAAGGTATGTCCTCCCTAAGTGGTTTTGCTTCTATTCCTAGGAAGCAGGTCCCTGACAGGGATCCTAGGGGTATAATTAGTGTTGAGCCAACAACTGCAATAACTTTTTAGATTGGAGTTTATGAGACCATGCAGATACTGAAAATATAAACCCTAAACTCTCACAAAACATGGTTGAGAGGCATTAGGAGAAGTTTTGACCATGTTCAGTGTATTTTTTTCATAGGCCAGTAGTCTCCAAAGTGGGTTACAGATATTAAATCTGTAGTTAAGCAAAATCATTCTAATTCAGGAAAACAAATATTAGAATTTCTATATATTTTAGATTAAAAAAATAAAAAATATATCTTTTCCAATTTTTAAGGTATAGATTTATAGTAGGATGTATCTATAGCTTATTAAATATGCATATATTGGAGCATTATATGCTAACTCTTAAAAAAAATTTTTTTTTGATAGTCCCAGGCCACTAGACTATGCCTCTGACTATACTGCAATAAAAAGTTTGTAATAGCCAGTAAGGCCCAATCTATCCAAACAGTGTTACTGAAATAAACTACCTTAGTTTATCCTTTTACTGAAAATGTAGCTCTATTTATTGGAAATGCCCATCTCACCTCTTTTCAACTGGCCAATGCCTACTTATCCTTCAAGTCTCTGTTCAAGGGTTATCTCTCTCAGAAAATTTTTCCTAACCTCTCTGTAATTTTTGGTGAAATTACAGAATCATTTTATATGATGTGATGATTAATACTGAATTGAGTTATATGAACTTTCACCAATTTTATCTGGTTTATAACAACTATATTTACTTAATGCCTACTCTGTGCCAGGTTCTTTATCTTATTTAATTTTCACAATACTGTGAGACACTATCATTATTCAAATTCTATAGATGAGGAATTTGGGGCTCAGAAAGGCTAAATAACTTGTGCAAGGTTTCTCATGATCAGAACCTAGGTGTTGCTAGTTCCAAAACTAATGATCAACTGATGTATCAATTCACTGCACCACTAATCCATCCCACAAGTACTTACTGACAATTACTGTGTATACAACAATACTGTGCTACATAGTTTAGTTTTTTTTCTTACTAAATTTTATTGGAATCCTTTATCATTCTCCATATATTTTTCTAGTGTATTTATAAATTTAAAGAATTTTAACTAATTTATCTCATTGGTAAAATTAAGGGATCTCAACTAATTCTTATAAGTATATAAAGACTCTCAGAAGAAAGTCAACAAATTCCATTAATCTCTATCCTATATTTAAAAACAAACAACAACAAAATGAAAACAAAACAAAAGTAAAATCTGAAAAAGTCTGGCCTTACAATATTCATAACCTATCTGGCAATCTCTGACGAACTCAATTCTTTTTTGACTAGATAAAATAATTTAAAGCTACATTTCATGCACTTTTGATCCATTTAAAATGACCTAACTGTATGTTGAATAACAATGTGACTCAATTACATATTATGGATAGCACAAGAATTTTTCTTCATGATCTAATAAAAAAAAGAAATTCTAAAAGCAATTATAAACCAGCTACTTACCTGTAAGTCAAAATTAAGACCAGAGGACTAAGACATTTGAATAAAAATGTATTATAAATAAACCAAAACTGACTTAGTAATTCAAATAATAAGGTAAAACACTAAATTAAATACAAATTATAAAATATGCTTATGGAAGTGCTGTCTTATTACTTACTTGAAAGAAGAAATAGCAATCAGAACTAGGCTTATAAGATGTTGACTGGAGAAAGCCCCATGAGACTAGTTTTCAATGAAAGATTTATAATTAGCATAGGTTATGCATGTTGATGAAGTGATATTTTTAAAGGGTTTAAAGTGCTTGAAAACCACTTGCTCTCTCAAGTCACTTAAACATTACCCCAGCTACCTAGTTTCTTTTTCTGATTTATTTAGCATTCTCTTTCTTTACACAGTGTACACTTTGACCCACCTCCAGCACGGTGGGTTTCATGCGATATAGTTTAGGTCAATTAGGCCTTCCTAGGTACACACATTCTTATTGAACTATAGTTAAGACAGAGTTCACTGAGCAAATACCTTTTTTTTTAATGAAGACTTTCGACACCATTTTATATTTGTGCAGTTACAAGCACTACACCGAGTCTTCTCTTTATGCTACAGTTATGCAATTAATGTTTTACATGAATTTAAAAATTCTGGATGAGCAAAGCTCAGAGTTCATAGTACTAGTGGGAACACTTAGTGGGAAATGGCTAGAGTGAGACAGAGACATTTCTAGATGCAGACGCAAGTTCTTATAAAGATAACAAAGAATGAAAAGTGACCCTTGCAGAGAGGGTTCATAGATCTAAAGTTCAAAACAAATCTATGTAGGAAATAATAAAAAAGGTAGAGGGGTACGCCCTTGACCTCTTGGCTGCATCAAAAAATGGCAGTCAATGAAACTGCTCACATAAAACACACAGGTGAGTCAGTTAATAGTCCAAAGGGACTACACCAAGGAAGATGAAACATAAGAGCAAGAAAGATGGGAAAGCAGGCCAATCTGCACATGGCTGCTAATCACTAAGTCACAGTAGAAACCTATTCTCTGAGTCCATGGAAAGAAGAACGTATCTCCTTTAGCCTTTCTCCCAAATCTAACACCTAAATAAATTCTCCTATATCTTGAAGGTAAATTACAGATGTTTCCTCAGGGGTTTACACTCAACAATGAACAAGGACCCTTTCCTGGGGGTTTAACAGATGACATAAGCCTTTTTCTGATAGACGTCCATGTATCCATGGGAGGCAGGAACAGAACGATTGCATGTAAAGCTACTCTACACTTAAGAATACTCTGCCTGCCTTTGCCACTGGAGGCTGTGGCATAGTCAGTTGCCTATCCAAGATTCCTTTCTTGCCTTCTTCCTTATTAATGAAAGAGCAACTGGCATGAAGTTTGGGGGGGGTCAAGTTACCAAGCTTAAAAAAAAAGGCAATGATAACAAAAAGCAATGACAGTAACAACACCTCCCCCCAAATTTCCCAAATTCTCTTACCATGTGACACAGATCTGGCCACTAAGATGTCAGTGGAAGTCATGGGGTGAGAAAAATCCAAAAAGCTCCCTAACGTTGAACAGTAGGGCTCTGTTGACCCTCATCTTTGCCCATCTCTCTACTCCTTTCCTCCTTCTTCTTGCCTGGAAGCTGACCATGCTCTCCAAGCTCAGCGGCCATCTTGTGACCATGAAGGAAGGGCCAAATGAACCAAAGAGATCCAATTCCTGATAATCTTGAACCACTAAACCAAAATCTACTATTACCTACCACTGGTAATATTTAAGAAAATAATATGCTTGAGAAAGATAAACTTCAGTCTTAAGTCCTTTTACTTGGGCTTTATCAGTGGTAGAACACAACTTCCTACAAGATACAGGCATCTTGCTTCTGCAGATTGTAAAGTCTTGCTTTTGGCCCATAAAACAGAGTACTGGGTAGAAAACTTAAAACAGAGAGGGAAGGAGAGAGAGAGAGAGGAGAAAAAAGAAAACAACTCTGCTATTCTACCTCTACTATTTTAGTGCTGAGTAGAATATTTTTAAAAGAAAGAAAGGAAGGAAGGAGGAAATGAAAATGGAAGAAAAAACAACCAATTTTGATACTGTTTTTAACTTACTAGTTTAAAAAAGTCCATAAGATAAAGAATACCCTATAAAAATGAAAAAGCAATTAGGTTCACACATACATTGCACTGTCTATAAAAAGCTAGAAAAGGACCAATACATAAAAAACTTATCTGCCTAACAGAGCAGGTACCAAAAACACATATTACAGAACAGTATAGAAATCAAACATATAGGTAATGAGATGAGATTAAACAAAGAAAAATGCAAGCTGATTATCTAGAAAAATATCCTACCAAATTGGGTCTATTAAACAAATGATAGAGAGTACCCTATGGAATTGGAAAGTGTTTCATTAAACTTATTTTTACAAAAGATTGTCTGAATCACTGTAGAATGAGCCATAGGGAATAACTGAGCATTGGCTGGGGGAAGAAAATATAATTCTGCTTTAACCGGTCTTTTTAATCACAAACTTTATGATCTTTTAACAACTTTCTATTAAGAGCAATTAAAGGGAGATAGCAAGATTTACACTCATACACTATCAAGGTAAAAATACTATATACATCTTTAAGCAGAAAGTTTCTATCTTGAAGATCTTAGCTAAGTTTGAGAAACACTAATCCCCCCAAATAAATAAGCAAATAAGCAAATAAGCAAATAAATAAATAAATAAATAAATAATAAATAAAAGATAAATAGGCAGGAAAGGAAAGGAAAGAAAAAAGGAAAGGAAAGGAAAGGAAAGGAAGAAAAGTCAGGGAAAGCGAGGGAAAGGGAGGGAAAAGGAAGGGAAAAGAAAGGGAAAAGAATAGGAAGGGAAAAGGAAAGGAAAAGGAAGGAAAAGGAAAAAGAAAAAGTGGAAGATATGCCTCTGGTGTCCAAAGACAACATACTTGGATTCATTTCTGATACCTGTCCATGCCTGTCCCCGGTACATAGGCTGCTGAGGAACTGGACATCACTGGTGCTGGGAGGAGGTGTAGGGGAAACAAAGGTATGACAAATGCACAACCTGACACCTTGTCAGGCCAATACACTACCCATGCTAGTTGACCAGGCCAACCATTCCAGGCGGTGGGCTATCCACCCACCCTCATCCCCTGGCCTGTCTTAACTGTGCCCTGGAAAGAGTCAGGGAGGTACCAGAGAGCAGCTGACAGGTGTGCCCCTATTTTGTGCCAACAAATCTTTTCTGTGTATATTTCCCCAAGGTTCAGCTATTATGACCACCTGGGGGCAGCCAATAGTTTAGTGAAAATTACCTCTATTATCTTATACTTACCAAGAAGTGATAGGCGGTTTCAGTTTACAAGAACTGTATGTGCTTTCGAACATTTATTTATTTAAATTACTAAAAATTAATCTTAGGCAAGTGTCTTAGGTCCTCTGTGCTTCGACAGGGTCAATAATAGAATCTACCTCAGAGGTTGCAGTCATGTTGAAAGAAGACTCATGTCTATAAAGAAGCCACTACAGTGCCTGGTATACTGTAAGTACCTAATAAATATTATTTGTTATTATTATTATTATTATTATTATTATTATCATTATTAGCAGCATCAGTAGTAGTAGTAGTATAACATGAACAAAAATAACCTATTACAGAAGCTGAATAATTTAACTGGCTTAAAGAAAGAAAACATTTTCTCATGTGGTTTTACTTGTGTCATTAACTTTTTTAAAAAAGATTGTGCTTTGTATATCCAACTATGTTGTAGCTTCCTATCCTCTTAATGCATGTACTAATGCATACACACAGGCAAAAGTATTTGTTCCATGGAATTTATATACAAAACTCATTTAGTTAGATCTTCAAAGCAGCATCTCTGTGAGCCAGTAAGGTCAGACATGATAGCACTCTGCTGTACAGAGCCCTTCTTTGCAATGGTATTGCCTCTCTATTCAGTGAGACTTCCAATCCATTGGTCTAAAACTTCCACACTTCTCTCAGCCCCCTTTGACTTCTCTGCCCTCCTTATCCAGTTCCCTGAATCCTTATAATTGGTTTCCTGAAATGCCTCCAACCCCAAAGCCCCCCTCCCTCCGTTGTACTCAGGACCCCCCAGTTCTGGTTGAATACTAACATCTCTTACCCATGCTTCAAGCCAAGCTACTAAACACTGTGAGAACACCACATAAGACAAACAAACTGGTATCACTTTAAATTTAAGCTCTTATCTAAAAAATTTTTCTTCTAGAGTGGTCATTTTCAGACTTTAGTAAGCATCAGAATCACCTGTAGGACTTGTTACTTAACAATACAGACTGCTGGATCCTACCTCCAATTTCTGATCCAGGTAAGTCTGATGTTAGGCCTCAGAATGTGCATTTCAAAGAAGTTACCAAGATCCCAGGTGATGCCGATTCTGCTCTTCCAGATTCCACACCTGGACCACCTTACCCATTTCATACCTTCTTCTCGCTCTTTGACTCTCCCTCACCCTCTTTCTCCACCTTCTCTCTCAGCTGATAATCACTCTTCATACTTTAGTTAGAATACAGAAATCTCCCAGCTTAATGTCCCTCAACTTCACCCTGCTCCCTTCACTCTATCGACCTCTCTTCTTTCCTCTGCTATAGTGGAAGAAATGCCCCTCCTATCTTCTAGAGGCCAAAACTTCTAGCTATGTTCTGACTCGCAGCTCCCTCTCTTGATTTTCTCAAATATTTATTTCTTTCACTATAGCCCTTCTCTCTTCTGCCTATTTACTATCTAATTTTATCCATCCATCCATCCATCCATCCATCCAATAATTCTTTGCTGAATTATTTCTATCAGCATATACACATGCTCTAGTATCACATTTTAAAACAACAGAAAAAAAAAATCCCTAAGATCCAGCTTATTTGTTTCATGGCAAAAGCTCTCCAGAGTGTTCTACAGATGCTGTTTCCCTTGCTTATTGCCAGTTCATCCAAAACCCTCCACAAACTGGTTTTGGCTTCCAGCATCATTCTCAACTTGTTAAGATCACAGATTGCTTCTGTGTGGCTAAATTCAATGGCCAATTTTGTCCTCACCTTTCACAACTTCTGAGCAGCCAGTACTCAACCAGATAACTATTCTCTCACTTTTTGAAATACTCTTCTGTTTCTACAACTCTTCTGTTTTTTATTTTTATTTTTTCCTCTGATCTCATTTTCACTCTCCTTTGTTGCTTCTTCTTCTTCCACTTGACTTCAAATGTTTGGCTTTTTCAAGGCTTGGCCAGTAGCCTCCTCCCTCCCCATACTTTCTCCCTAGTTGAGTCTACCAATTGCCATGGTTTTTAAGACCTTTATACTGATGAGCTGCAAATTCCCATCTCCAGGCTAAACCTCTCTTCTGAAACTAAATACCTTTCTAACATCTCCACTTGAATTTCTTACAGACATTTTCAATTCAAAATGTACACAGCAGAATTTGGTATTTTTTTCAAAATCCAACAGCACCCCCCCACACACACACATCCTACCCCACCAAACTGCCACCATCTCCTCCATCACCTTCCTCATCTCAGCAAAGAGAACCATTCACACAGGTGCCAAAGCTGAAAGTTTCCTTTCCCTCACCTTCCATATCCAGCTTATCAGCAACAGTTCCTCCCAATTACTCATAAAGCTGCAGCCATTGCGTCTTCAGAGACACAAAGGTGCCTAGGCTGCTTCTTCCATTCACAGCCTCTGCATGTGCCATTCCCTCGGCCTTCCCATGCTCAACGTGGTTAACCTTCCTCAGTTTTAGATGTCAGCCTAAACATCAGACGGGTCATCCCTGACCACCCAGACTCTCACTCCTTGTTTTCTTTCTCGCTCCCTCATTTGTTTCCTTTATACCTCCCCAAATTATTTCCTTTATATGTTTACTTAGTTTTGGTTCATTCAACTCCAGCTCCAAGAGGGCAGAACTGGGGCTGCCTCAGTCACCCTTTACCTCTGCATCCAAGACAGGGCTTTGAATGCTTGAGGGTTACTTCAGAAGGAGAATCAGGACTAGCAAAGGTAAATACTGAGAAGGCAAAATTTTGGCTTAATATAAAGAGAAACTTTATAACTGAAGTCTCCCATGGAATGTTATGCTTTAGGAGGTAACAAGTACCAAAAGCAGCTGGAGGCCAAGTTGCTACAGAAAGTTGTGGCAAGATTTATAGACAGGTAGGAAATTAAGAAAGACATTTGCTAAGAAAAATAATATCTAATATCTACATGATATTTTATCTAATAATATCTAATATCTATATAATATCTATATAATATTTTATGGCTTGCTAAGTGGCTCCACGTACACCCGTAAACCCGGTCACTTAATCCTCACAACTATCTGAGGTCAATAAGATTAAGAGTATTGTTCTGGGTTGAGGAAATTAAGTCTGAGATGTTAAATGACACGCTCCCCTTCTTCGTAACACCAAGTCCAGATCCTTAATGGTGGACAGTCTTCCGCGGGTGAGTTGAATGTTCAGATCTTGCGTTATTTCTTGGCTGCACTCTTTCCATCAAGGGTTCCTACAGTTCCCTCTCTCACAACCTTCTGGTCATTCAAGAATGAACTGCTCCCCCTTAACCCACTGGCTAGAGGTGGGCCCACAGCCCCTCCCTTAAGCATTAGAGCACCGCCAAGGTGTAGCTGAATATTTAAGCAAGATTAAACCTAGAAGGACGACAGAGAGTCCACTAGATGATGTGGTTTACGAATTACCAACAAAATTAGCAATTACTCATCAGTATCTTGGGAAAAAGAAACCAAAAAAAAACAGCGATGCTGCCTCTGGTGTCAGACTTACCCTGCTACTCAGATGAGACCCTTTTCAAACCCTTTATTATAGTTCATTATAAGCAAAACATGATAAAGGATACAAAAAGAAACAGCCTAATTTAGTACACTTTTTAATGGCAAGATGGTTGAAAATTAACAAGCTGAATTTGTCTTAAATTTTTTAATCACAATAATAAAAAACTTAAAATTTCAAATATTTTCTAATTTTTTTTTTTTTACACAGTCCACATACGTCTTCATTTTGGAAAGAGGAAAACTGCTACTTGCCAGAGGAATCTTGTCTTGAGCACAATTTTGCAACCGGAAAACAACTGAACCAGACAGCACAAAGAACTCTTTTAAAATATGCCCCGAATAACACAGTGAGAAGAAGCTTCCCAACTGTGATAACTTTTCTAGTTTTGTCTCACTGATATTTTCTTGAGGGTTTTTGGGTCAGAGTAAACTCCTGAGGACTGCTCTGACGTTCCCTTTGAAACTAATTACATTAAACAGCAGGTGTCCACTTCAAATCTGAGCAGGAGAATGCAAGACGATCAGGGAGTTTAGTGCACTTGGGGTTAATGCTCTCATTTTGAGGAGGTTCTTTATGCTTAGATACCCCCAGCTCCACTAAGTAGCTGCTCTTAGAATATACTCCAAAATGCTTATGTGCTTAAAAATTAATTGCCTAATAATATTTGCAGGGAAAAATTGAACTTTCGAGTTACAACTTTCAATAGATTGCTGTGATGATCACACACATGTAAGACAGGAATGGGTTGCAGAGAGAAGGGTGATGAATCTATGTGTTTGAACTCTCTACCACTAACCCTAGTTTTGATAGAATAGGCATTTCTTCACTAATTAATGCCAATAGGAATTACTCTGGGAAACAACATTGATGCTGATGCTATACCAAACCAATGGATCTCAATGATTTTTCAGTGGCCTTCTGTTATTAACCTGATGAATGGCTACACAATTAATATGAATATTTAACAAACCCCAAAGTACACCTTTTCAAATGTATCGACCTCACTCTAAATAAAAATAGAAGCAGTACAATCATAGTTTTAAAATAACTGCTCATTACTTAGCTGCTTGTATTTGAAGAACCTTGATAAAGTCTGAATAGGCAGTCATGTTAATACTATAAGCTAAAATCCTGGTCTTGGCCTGAATTAAGGTCTGCCTTGATCAGTAACTCAAATGGATTTGACTTTGAGATGAACAGAATCTAAAGAAAATGGTTTACATTATATATATGATACATAGCAGAGCCAAACATTCAAAAATGTTTAAAAATCACAGGTTCTAATTGCCTTGAAGCAGGCAAAGAACAAAAGAGCAGTCAGACTATATAAGATACCCTTCAGTTATGCAAAAGTCAGCAGGATATGCAAATTTTAAATATATGCCATTTAAGAGAAAAAAGAAGGAAATGGAAGTGAAAGAATAATTGAAATACATCCTAAATTACTGTACTTGTGAACAACAATTTCAGGAAAGTTCACTTGAGCTCCTTATTAGGAGTAGATATGAGTTTCGTTTACTTCTGTCTTTGGGACCAATTTAACTGTTCTTTTAAGTATTGAAAAGAAAAATGTTACTTATTGAAAACAGAACCTTCTTTTAATCTGATTTCTTCAATGTCTAAGTGAAATTGATAAATGAGTTTTGGAAGTAAATATATATAATTTTATTTGGGGAAGCAGATCAGTAACTAGTGATACCTTGTACTATTATCATCACTACTACTACTACTACTACTACTACTACTACTACTACTACTACCACTACTATTATTGAAATAGCTTTTAAAAAAGAGTTAACGTTTTTTCAAATTGAAATATCCAATGCTTAGGCAAACATAAAATGTGTTATCCATTGTAGACAACATAAGGAAAAACTCCTGTGGATGAACTTGATCTTTGTTATTTTAACTTTGAAATCTAATGCCAGCTTTTCTTATACTAAAATGCTTTGTTGAAAGCTAAGTAACTTCTCTGAACCACTCATATGATCAAGTTGATCTCTCTTTAACATTTGTGCATTACTATACACATTTCTTTCAAACACACATATTAACTTGTTTAGATATCTGAGTGTCTAAACCAAATTCCTCAAAGGCAAGGATGGTGTGTCAATAATTTGTTCTGCGTCAGGCAGCTCCCATAGAATATGCTCAATAAATATCTACTGAACATTGGCATCTTTTTCTCATTTGTCGACGGTATGCTACGTATTCTGATAACTACAAAATTTCATTCCATGAGAAATGCTTTTGTTACTAGTTATTATTTTAGATGACCCATACATCTTTTTTTCCAGTAGTAAAAATAATTAAGTTGCCTATAATTCTAAATTTTTGTGAAGAATTTTAATTTGCTGCAAATATTTGACATGTTAAATGGAATATGACCAAACACGTGCTAAAAGAACTGCTCAGAACAAAGGGGACTGTAGTCTTGCCCACCTGAAGAAACATGACACAGCAGCTCCTTCAGTTCAATTCTACAAGTAGAAAGCATCGGACATCCCTGAAACACAGCAGGTGCTCAACAAACGTGAGTTCCCTTCCCTGACCCCAGCATTTACTACTGTTGGGATGTCAGGGAGAAAATTTCTCTTATCTACCAGCCATTCTTCCCTGGGCAATAAATGTATGACCCAGAGGAAATGACTAAGGCACAAACAGAATGAGTTAAATTACTTTCTTCCTGTCTTTCTTTTCCCCACTTCCTATCTTCTATCTCATTCTCTTGACTGTCTGGGATGGAGGTTCTAAAAGCCACATTTTGAGATACAGCTATCACCTTTCAGAGAGGTGTACATTTGAAGGACAAGTCACCTTCCAAACTTAAGACAGACTGGTGAGTAGTGATTTAAAGATTAATGAATAAGAAAAGGGAGACACCACCAATTGTTAATATGAATTTGATTTTTCAAGTTTATAGTAAAAGTTTCAGGCAAAACAGTAGCTTCTGTGAGCGTGAAAAGAATTTGAGGAAAGTGATAAATATGCTCTAGAACTGACTGTGCTGATGGTCACACAACTCCATAAAATTAATAAAAATGATTGAATTGTATATTTATAACATGTATAATTCATGGTATGCAGATTACACCTCAGTAAAGCCATTTTTAAAAAGTACATCTTTTCATCTTTTCACTCTCCTGTAGCTGTCAGTTGATTTGGCTACGTAAATACTATAAGATGTTGACCGAGTTTTTCCTGGGTCAATAAAAAGTCTGTTAAATATGCCTGATACTGAGTGTCAGATGTTGCCAAGAGAATGGAGATGAATATTTTTTTTCTTAGTGAAAGAACAACTAAACATGCTACTTTCTGTATACATAATTCTATGTCAGGTAGAAAGAGTATTTATCTACTAACAGCATACTGAATAAGCCTAAATTACTTGTTTTACCTGAATTAGGATAAGTCCAGAATGTGGAATTTTAAGTAGATTTTAATAACTTAACCTCTAACTACTCAAATGAGCCAATCAACCCTAACCTTAACAATCTTCTGACACTTTCACAGCCAGCATGCCGGCATGCGAGTGGAGGCCCGTAGCCTGCTTGTGAAGCGTTCTAATAACTCTCCCACAACGTCATCACACCTGCAGTTACTGATTAACCTGTGGCCTCATGGATACAGCTCTTGTGTGGCACAAGCCACGAGCATCGCCGGTATCACCGGCCCTGCCCTGACTCCCGTTTCCCAGACTTGTCCTGCTCACTCACCCACAGAAAGAAAGGAAGGGCTTCTTTTTTTCTTTTCAGCTTTCTTTTGAGTTTGACAAACCTCATGCCAGCTAGTCTCCTCTCCCTACCTTGGAAATGAGAGCTTGTATTTCATACGAAAAGCACCGAAGAGGTATTCTCTGTATCATGCTAGCCAGTGGAAGGGACACGAAATAAAACGTCGTGATGGTCCATAAGGACACACCACTGACTCAACACACCAGCATTTCAAGCATGCCCCTTACACCTTAAACCCTTCCTGCTTTCCAAGCCTGTCTCTTTTGTGAAAGGTCTGAGAAATTAGTTGGATTTTCTGGTACTAGAAAGAGAGCAGAGAAAGAAATGTGAAGGGCAACTGCTTTTCCTTATAGAAACAAATAAATTAAATTCACATTCACTTCCCCAAAATTTTATTGCCCGTGTTGGGGTACTAGGGAGGGAAGAGACAGAGCTAACATTCACTCAGGCAGGGCACATTTGGGACCAGGCAAAATGAACTTGCCCCTCTGCCCCACACAAAAGGAAAACAGCCCATAATAAAATGTTTCCATTATAGATAACATTTATGAGAATGCTTTTAGAACAATCATTTGTACTATAGTTTATTTATGAGATAGAACCTAGTGCGCTCTGCTACTGTGAGCAAGCAACTTCATTATAAAAATATTTAAGTATTTTACTTATTTTGAAAATCATAAACTGCAAATCATTAAGTTATTTAGTTAAGCTTGGCTAATATATGCATTGCTGAATAGCAAATATATGTTTTATAATGTAAATATGTTTACTATTTGTTCATATTGCTTTTGACAAGTGTTCTTTTTTTTCTTTCAGTATTTAATGAGTCTGGAAGGGAAAGAAAGCCACAATTGGTAAGTTAGCGTATCCTTAGTTTTTGAGATGTAAAGTCATTGTTGGACAAAGCTTCAAGGAAAATATTTATAAATTCAACATCTGTAACTACCTATTATGGAAAGACATTTCAAAACCAAATGTGATTGCTGACAAAGGCTATGGGTAGACTTGTGTAAATGGAGATGGCACAACTGGTGGGCTGTCAGCACAACTTATGTATATATTTATGTCTAAGGGCAGACGGCTCAGCGGTGGACATTACATGATATCTGAAGATTACCTAATTTTACCCCAAAGGCTGGAGGAAAGATTTTATTTAGTTTTCTTGAAATCAAACATGCTTAAAAATTAGTATTCTGTGATTATTTCTCTATTTTTTATTCACTGGAGACATCTGCATAAGTGATGATCACAAATGTTCTTTCTTAAAGCACCACAGCACACAGTCTGATTATATTAATTTGAGTTCCACTTAAGTAGATATTCATGGTTTCCAAATAAGATTTTTTTTTCCTTGGGATTTCAGGGAGGGTTAGTCAGTCCTCAGTTTTCATTCTGGTCCCCAAATCTACACCCCTTTTCACAATGCAGTGGGCATGCAGGGTTGCAGGCTGCTCCTTAACTATGGAAGCAAATCAATAGCAGCTGAATGCCATCTGCTTCGGGCCGCAGAACAGAACCAAAGTGTAAGCCATGCATCTTCCCTTATTGAAAGGTTATTTTATGCAAGTAAACAATTCATCGTCTTCTTGCACGCTTGATGCTCATTTACCACTTTGATCAATAAAATATGCAAAACAACAAAAAAATTGAATCCTAAGAGTAGTTCTGATGCCAGCGTGATAGTTAATCAATACCCGGCCTCTGCTCGCTAGGGCAAGCGGTGGGGGTACTCCGACTGTAACCTCTGAAATCCAAAGTGGGAGACATGGCTCTTTCAGGGAAGACTGTTTTCAGAAGGGAGCTCCATTACAGTTACCTTCTAGATTCAATGGGAGAACGCATTCCCATGGAATTAAATCAAAACACTAACATCAATAGGCTTGAATGTCACTGACTCAAGCCAGTCCTTTTCAAAGCTCAAGAAAAAGTAATTTTGGTTTATAAGCCTTTTAGAATCTCAAAGACAAATACTGGATGAGATCACTAGCATGGACCTTTGGACAACAACCCTTTCGGCTCTTTCTAAGCTCCGTCTTATTAAGTCTTGGTTTTCAATGTATTCATGTTTCAGGTGAACTCAGTTTTTCTTCTAAAAACAAACTGCTGTGGGAATTTCTTTTGCACAGTGTTTCTTTTAGTCATACCACCAGCTGCCTTATTATATTAAACCTCTTGACAATTGATTCAGGCAGAATACTTTTCTCCCAACAAAGAAAAGTATATCATTTCACAGATGTTACCATATAAAAGTCCTCAGTTCAAGACTGTTTCCTATCAAAATACAAAGCACGAAAAAATCTGGAATTTTTTCCATGTTAACTAGGTCTCCTTAGCTGAATTGTGAAGTTTCGCATATGAATAATAACAAATAAGTTAGATATCGTTCCAGAAAGTCTAAAAAAGCAGTTTAATAGAAAGAAAATCATTGCCTGTGAAATAAGAATTGCCCCTGAGAAAGCTTTGCTTTTAGCTTGTTTTCAGATTTTCTGTAGACCATAAAAATGAGAAGTGTTACCTATCAATAAACTACTATTTAGTTTTTCAGATAATTATCATAACACAGTTTAAAAACCTAACTTTTTTATTTCTTACCCTGATCTAATGAATTAAGCACACTTACATATACTTCTTTGATCATCAGATATAATCTGTGTTATCCGATAAACATATTTTGTCCTATTTTTTACATGTATCCATACATGTATTGTTAAAGATCTAAATCATACATGGGGAAAATGTGTAGTGCTATTTAATATTTATAAAGAAAATAAATAAATATTAAAAATCTTAATGGGATATCTTTAGTATAAACAACAACAAAACCCTACTAGACTTCTAACCCTACATGTATGTATTCATTTCACATCAAAGACTATTATAAATACTTTTCTTTACAAAGTATTTAGCTGAGACTAAAATTTCTCTCAAGTTCTTCATTATAAACCAAACTAAATTGTATAGCATCGATTGTGAGAAGTACTTTCCTTATGATATTCCTATCTTCATACACTAGAACTCTCTATTTCCAGCTTTTATTTTAAAATTATCATTTTAGAACTGTATCTAACTCATCTACTCAGACTTTTAAAAAATGCTACATATATATAACAATTTAAATATTTAAGTCAAATTACTGTGATGAAATTAATAACAACACCAGGACCATAGAAGTGCAGTAGCTCTGAGTCAATGACCCAACCAGCAGCAAGGGTATAATTTAAAGGCAGAAATTTCCAGTGCACGCACCGTTAGCCACAGTGAACCTGTTACTGCTCTAAAGGGAATTGTTTGCCTCTTATTAGATTTTCTACAGCACAGCCATAAGTGATAAATGTACTGCTGTACTCACTGTCAAGTTAATCAATGCTGCCAAAGTTTTGTTGACCTAACAGTAATCCATAAAGTAAGCAGCATTTTCTCCAGCCCTATGACATCTCAGTCTACAGAAGAGCTACGGATCCAAAAGCAGCTTCTCATCAGAAAGACCTGGGGGTGGGGGAGGGGGTGGATTGGAGCGAGAGGGTTGATAGGATAGACGATTGGGTGATTTTAAAAATCAGCAGATATTATAAGTCCCTTGTCCTGATAAAAAAAAGCATTTAAGATCACAACCACACATACAGACACACACAAAGACATACATGCATGCAAAACCCTAAAATTGATGTTTAAAACCGTAATAAAATGAATAATCTTCTGACAAAAGGTTCCTTCTACAATCCCTCTCTCTCACCTAAAAACAAAACAAATAAACAAATAATGAAACACCCAAACCTTTAAGAATCTCAAAGCAAAACAGCCATTTCTAGTGCATGGTCTATGCACTGATCAAACCCAGCACAGGGGCACCTGCAATAAGAATGGTGATGTGGACAAGAAAGACTGCCCCAAATCTTCTTCACTGTAAGGCAAAGCACGTGGAAGACACAACCATTAGAAATAAAAGAAAGGAAACAACAGGAGAGGGAAAGTTGCCCTGCAAACAAACCGCTGCCATGCTTTCACAAGCAATTACAGACATATGAAATATGAATTGCAATTGATTTTTCTTCCTGGGGTCACTATACTTTGTGTTTTATGCAGTCTAGCATTTATTTGGGCAGCAAACTGACAAGTTTTGTAGAATGAGCAGTGTAATCTTTGCTCAGTCACTGGCACTTCATTGTGGCTTCTCATCCTTGACACTTGTCCCTCCCAAAAACTTACTGGCAAGGGCTTCCTTGATAAAGACATGGAACAATGCAATTATCGGCTTAAAAAGCTGGCAGAAGCTGACCAGGGAATGCTTTGCGACCTTTAATGTGCCAGTGAAAAATAAATAGCATCCACCTGGAAGAGTGACTGTCTTCCTTATACTTCTACAGCAAATTTTCTTACTTGGCTAGTGATCATATAGCAGGATTACTAAACTCGTGTGATCTGTCTTGCCAAAAAGAATAATAGAAAGTTGTGGGTGTGGGAATAAATAATACAAACTTCTTATATTCAAATAAGGCTTTACAAAACTTTAACCATAAAGATCTTCTATTAGTCTGTTTTCTCTAACTCTGATTACAAGATTTTCCTGAATTTGGTCTTCACAGAACTGTAAATTGTGAATGTTACTGATCATAAGCAAAGTATTACTTTAAAAAAGTTTTTTTCTAGACAACTTCCCTTATTTCTTTCTGTATCAATTTACAGGTCTTAGACCTCTCTCCTTATTAGTATATACAGAGTTACAGCATTCTTTTGAATTGCTATGGAGTATGTTGTACAGCTTTCCACTGTATGGATACTCCAATATATTTTTAACCAATTCCCCCTTAACTGGGCAATTTTTATGATTATATTGCAATGAAACAAATGCCTTATATACAGCATAGCTCAATTATTCAAGGATAATTGTAGGATAAACTCAGAGAGAGAACTGCCAAATTGCTTTTCATAAAGGTTGCTACAATGGGTAGTCTCCATAAAGGCATATGGGATGTTTATTCCTTACCAATGATGAGTACAAATGTTTTGTTTTAATCTTTGCAAATCTATAATAATAATAATAAGATATAATAATAAGATATACTTTCCTCCTGTTTACTGACCATTTATAATTATTTTTTAATGAATGAATTCTACAAATTTTTCTATTGGATTATCTTCTTCCTAGTGATTTATAAAAGTTTTTTACATATCATGAGAACTAGTCATTTGTCATACATACTGAATATATTTTTTTCAGTCTATTTGTCTTATGATTTGAATTTGTAGTGACTTTTTTGCTGTATGGATTTGAAAAATTTTTATGCAGCTAAACAAACTTGAAATGCTGCACATATCAAATAATACAGAAATACCACTATCAACTCTGAGACTATGTCACCATGAAATACTGCATGATGAAAGTATTACTCATAGTCGGGTCTGAGATTATGTCCCAAACTATCAAAAAGAAATAAAAATATAACAAAAGAAAGTGTTAAGATAATATCAAATATCATTAAAACTGAATTATCTATCTGGTAGTTTTGGGACAGCAGTCAGGGTGGGTTGAGCTATAGTCAGGGGTGGCATGCAGGGCTGGCAACCTGGTGTAGAGAAGATCAGTACTCTAAGAGCTGTAACAGAAGGTAAAATGTGATAGGATAATGGTGAACTAAAGTGCATTAGAGTTGAGAATATCACATCAGGTGTGGAGAATCAAGAAAAGTCCCATGAAAGAGTGGGTATTGGAAATGAGCCTGGAGGGATGCTTTAATGACAGGGATGAGAAAGGGAATATACCAGATATAAGGTATGAAAAACACAGGGTCCAAGACAAGGGAATGGGCAGGAAGCTAGTATGGCTGTCATATAAGATACATGTAGAATAAGGCTGGTATTCTGAACACCTGGCCTAGGAATATCATAATTTGATAGTCGACAGGAGCCATGAAATAGTATTTTGGTAGGTGGGTATGTTCAGAGATGAAGTTGAAAAGGAATAATCATATCAGGGTGAACTAGAGCAGCCAGAGCTAATGAGGAAACGACTATGATGGTGTTGGAGAAAAGGAAGAAAGCACTAAACAATGATAATGGCAGAGGGGATGACAAACAGGAAAGTATTCCTTTGACTAATCACCAAAAGCTTCCAGGGCACAATCATAGGACTATTTTTAGTGAAGAGAGTAATTTTATAAAGGAACCTAAGAATGACCCAGAATGGCCCAGATTTTTCTAAAATAGTACAAGAGAGGTTCTGTGGGAAGAGTATCCAACAGGGGTTGTCAAGGCAAAGATAAGTAGTACTGGAAATAAAGAGCATGCTGGGTACGACAGTGCTGAATTCAGTTGCATATATAAAATACAAAGAAGGTCTCAGAAGGGCATGAGATATTCAGAGTTAGTCTCCTACCATGAATGGTTAAAAATAAGAGAGAGATGATCAGAGTTCTGAGATCATACATATCCTTTGCCCAGATGGCACTGCCCTACACTCCTGTCCAAGTGAATGAGGGAGAAAAAGAGATTTACTTGAGTATCTTCTACATAAAAGGCACTATATGAAAGGACAAGAGACAATGACAAGTCATCTCAAATAACGATGAGGGTTGGGGAACAGAAAAAAATGGGATAAAAGCCACAATTCCTACCAAGGAAGTAACCACCTGCTGTGGAAAAACAAAAAAAATTAAAAAAAAAAAACACCCAATACCCATTCTGTAAATGGGAACAAGAAAAAGTAGAGAAGGCAAAACCATGGAATGTTTAAAAAGTATTAGACCTTAACTGTATCACCACAACTAGAATTTACTCTGGATTCAGGTATGTATGGGTAAGGTTCTTCATCTGGCCTAAAAATAAGCCACCACTTATAGCCCACATGTAAGATGGGAGTTTACCAAATTCTGATTTTAAAAAGGCCTTTCAAAATAAAACTTTTTGGAAATAGAGTACTCACTTAAACCACATTGGCATGAAAGGGAGATTCCACTGAAGATGGAGCAATGTCTTAGAGCAGCGTCTCCCAAAAAGGGCTGAGCCCTCACCCCAGTGTATACATATTTATTTAAATACACATGATATAAAGGTACTACTAAATTAATTATGTACTATATAAAAGACAAAAATTTAGTGTAAGATGAAAAAATATTTAAAACAAATTTTATTTTATTATCTTTATCAATGATATAAAGAACATTTCTGTTCTTATTAAAAATTACAGATAATGATATTTTAATCTGCGTAATGTGATTAAATATACTCTTAGACTGGAACCGTGACTGGTTTTCATTGTGTTTAAAGTAACTGAAAATTTTGTTTATTTCATAAATATTTGGTTTTAATGACTGTTGAAAAAGGTATCTCACAAAAACAGCTGCATTTACTGCATCCTAACACTAATTTTTCCAATTTTGCTCTCCAATAACACCAGACTTTTTAATAAGATTTAGACAAGAAATTCTCTTTTCTTTCTTGATATCACGAAGTTGTTTTTATAGAACTGGAAAATATTGCATTTAGAAAAATTTAGGTCTAAGACTCATTAAAATTCTTCTTGTAAAAGATTTTTTGAACAGGCTAGAAAATTCTGTTTCTAGGTTTTAAGGAAGGTAGAGAGAATTTTAGGTCACATTAATTTTGGCAACAGAATCCCATCATGATAGAAACTGCTTTCAACATCCATTTTTAAAATGTCCTCTCTCAGATTTGTGTTCTTTCAAAAGCCACTTACTTTCCCACTTGGTGTTTCAAGGGCCTTTAGTTGGAAGGGCCCACTTAAATGAGAATTACAAAGGACTTGCAGGAGTCAACGGCAGCAACACCACCATACTGCCATCCTCCTGCTATTCACTAAATGCTAGACTAGCATTTTCTAGTTTTGCCCTTCAATCTGTGGATTCTCTACAGCAGCGGTCTCCAACCTTTCTTGCACCAGGGACTGGTGCTCCTATGAGAATCTCATGCCTGATGATTTGAGGTGGAGCTGAGGTGGTGATGCTAGCACTGGGTTACAGCTGCAGATCCAGATGGAACTTCACTTGTTCGCTCACGTCCTGTTGTGCAGCCCAGTTTCTAACAAGCCACGGACCGATACCGGTCTGCAGCCTGGGGATTAGGGACCTCTGCTCTGCAGGACTCCTGTTAAGCCATGGGTGCCTTCTTCTGTGAGGTTTAGTTGAGAGCAGATAATATATCCCATGAGGTCACCAAATCGGCACCGCAAACTGCAATAAGCTATAGTGAACAAACAAGTGAGGGCGCCAAAGGTGCACCTCCTGGTTGTGGACCTCAGGCTGTCCTATGTTTGGACTCATAAAAGGGCTAGTGTCAGTCTGAACAGCAATACCAACAAAGCTCAATTCACTTCTTCATCAGATAAAAAACAAATATAATTGAAAATGTCATGACTTCTTGTACCCAGTGGGTCACTGCGCATATGCCACTTTGGAGACTTGCTAGTGAGAGGGCTGCATGCATGCCTCAGGGAAAAGATTCCTACACTGACACTCTCCAATCCTCTCCCTTGACAGGCAGGTTCTTTAAAAAGTTCAAAATGATTCGCATGCTGGTTGCTATTATTTTTTTTTTTTACTGAGGAAAATGGAGGTACTTTACAGCTAGGCTTATGCATGTCACCCCATACAAAATGGTCCACAATTAGGCAGACGGACTTCAAATACCAGATGATGCCACTGAGCGAGGATGGTGCTGAGGACTATGAAATAATAAATGTTAAAGCGCCATGCATAGTAGAGTATCTGGCTCAAAATAAGTCCTTAAAAGATGTTTATTTTATGAATTAATGAATAAAGGAGTCAATGGATAAAAGATTCCAGTAGAACTTCCTAGTGACAAACTTCATCGTTTTGAAAATTTCTGCCTTGTATGTCCCCCAATAGCATTTTAAATCAGTCATTGTTTTAGCTGAATTAGTGAGATGGTTCCTGAAAGAATATTTTCTAATTGAATTTTCATGGCTAAATAATTAAAATTAGGCAATAATCCCTGTGGCTCCTTAGAGCCCTAGGGATATTCTGAGATTTGGGAAAAATAAAGACAAAATATGTATGTCCAATATGTCTTGGATCTGAGGACAGAATGATAGCTATTCTGTATGTCTATTCTACTTCAGGAAATGGATGACGATCTGTGTATAAGATCTCGTGCCATCTTCATTAATAACTCTATAGAAAAGGTGACTAGTGCTCAGAGGTTAATTAATTTCCATAGTTTAGACAGCATGAGTGGAGGTTCAGTTCTCCAAATTCACACTCACCTGATGCCAGGCCACATACCTCTATTCCAGCACTCTGCTATTGCCTGTCTACCCCAATCTGCCACCAGCCTCTAGGTCCAGGGGTCAACTGTAGCCCGAGGGCCAAATTTGGCCTGGTGCCTAGTTTTGTAAATAAAGTTTTATTGGAACACCTCTACTTTGTTTACTGATCATCTATAGCAGCTTTCCCACACCAATATCAGGGTTGAGTGGTGTGACAGAGACATATGGCCCACTTAACCTAAAATATTTATACCTAGTCTTGTACAGAAAAATGTTGCTGACTCTTGCCTATTATAGACATGCTTGTGTTTACAACTCTATCTCTTCCAGTCAGAGGGACAATGCACATTTCTCTTTAAGTCCATTTACTTTCTCCTATCCAAATTCAAGACTCAATTTTGGTTTAGAATATATCAAAAGTCTTTCTCATATAACTTGAGATTTGGAAAAGCAGATAGCTTTTGGTCCTAAAAATCATAAGCAATATGGTAACATTTAATCGATTTATTTTTTAATGGTCAGAAGGTGCAAATGACATAGTTACCATGCTAAAAATTGTCAAAAATCATTAATAAGGTTGGTTTCACTTCACCTATTTTAAGAAATCTGGAACTAATTGCTCTCAATTAATCTGCTCCACTCTCTGATCGCTTATTTATCAGTTGAGAAAGACAGATTTAATAGTGCTTGCTTGAAACCAGTTCTTTAATTGGAAACACCACAGCATTTAGCTTGCTTTGTACTCCAGCAATTAAGAACAATTTGGAAAAGTGTTGTTGATTTTTTTTTTACACCATTGTCTTCTTGATTAGATTTCCGAAGATCCAGACAAAACAAATGACAACACTAGCTAGCACTATTGGTACAAATAAAAGCCCAACAGCCAGATTAGTTACCATGAGAAATGTGAGCTATCCTCATCCATTTCGTCAGTGTCTTACATTTATTTCCTTGTATTTTTGTCTCCTGTGTAGGTAAGTGGCAATACCTCTTATAAAAGGCATCATTTTGTATCCACCTTTACACAATTATCTTTTCTCCAAATAAGTCAAATCAACAGAAGAAATTATTTTTCTTGATTAAGCACCCACATTTCTCTTGAGAGAGAACAAAACAAACAATTAATCTTTCCTTATTTGTTCTCAGAAGTCCCTGCCTCCTTAAACGCAGGCTATCCAGGTACCTGTGGCAGCCAGTCGGCAGCAATTAGGCCTGAGCAGAAAATGAATGGACTGCAGGCTGAGGGCCTAATCTGCTGAGAGGCTGTGTGAAAGGGCAAGGTTATACTAGGAAAATTCCCTTGTTGTCAGAACACTGTTCAAAATTACTACCTGACTTCAGCATAATTAACCAGGCTTGGGAATTTATATGAACTAAGTAATTGGAAAGAATTAGCAAGAGATATGTACATTAATCTTTACCAGTTACACAGTGTTTAATGAAATTAAGGGTCTGGTGCTCATTCTTGCCTTGCTTAGTTTGCACACTTGCTAATTCACCTGTAGAACGAGGAGAATCTGGCATAGAAAGATTAAAACAAAAAATTCGAGGGAGAAAACTAGAAACTACACAAAAACTCAACAGCAGGCTCCCAGTTAGATAAACTATAATGCATCCTTAGGCTAGAACATTATAGAGCCTTTTTAATATTGTTTTAGAAAAGAATCTATCTATTAGAGATACATACTGAAATATCTACAGATGAAAATAAAATATCTGGAAGTCTTCAAAATAATATGGGAGTGAGTGTGGGAATATATGTAAAATAAGATTGCTCCTGAATTGATAATTGTTGAAGCTGAATGATATGTATCTGGGATTTTATTAGTCTATTTTTCATACATTGAAAATTTTCATAATAGAAAAGGTAAAACAATTAAAAGCCTTTTGTCTTAGAGGACTATTTAATACATGGTAAATGTTTGTAATATGTTTTTAAATGAAAAGAGGAGTTTGTAAAGTATTATAGATGATGTAACAAATATTTTAAAATATGTGATTAAAGGTATGTATAGGAAAAAGATAAAGGAAACACATCATAATTTTAATATGTCTAAGTAAGAGTTTCTCAGCCTCACCATTATTAAAATTTTGGGCCAAATTACTGTTTTTTGAGGGCTGTCCTGTGTATTGCAGGATGTTTAGCAGCACCCCAATCTCTATCCACTGGATGCTAATACCATCCCCATCCTCAACCATGACAACCAAAATGTCTCTATGCATTTCCAAATGTCCCCTGCAAGGTATAATGGCCCAGCTTCAGAAGCAATGGTTTTCATGGAAGAATTACAGAAAATTATTTTTATTCCTTGCAGTTTTCAAAGTCGTTGAATAGAACTTATGTATAAATCAAAACAATGACAGAAATACGATTATACTAAAATATACATTAACCTGCAAGGAGAGAAATCTTGTCTATGAAGAATTAGACTACTTGTATCAGAAAAGATTATAGAATATATATGTAGTGATCTTCCTTTGATTAAACTAGAGTCATCAACTGAAAGTGAACCTCACTATAAAAGCCAGTTCTTTTAAAACTCACAAGTCCATCAAACACAAATCTAATAAAATACAAATCAAAAGTATCTCAAGAATAATGTCAGGCATTCGAAAATCTTCTCTGAATGGAAAACTGTGCTGTTAAAGAGAGACTCAAGCCCACTATAGCCACCTTAAAGAGACTGATATTCACAGAAATATAATGCTAGCTCAAGGTGTTAAGTTTTTATCAGATAAAACCATCTACTTTTTAAGGTAAGTTTGAATATGAAGAAAAAGTAATATGTGGTCTTTCTCTCCATATACATGAAATGGCATCACTAACTATCTGTTTCTAGAAGGGGCTTTGAGCTGGCTTTCCAGAAATTAGAGCAGGTCTGTGTATTCTCATCATATATCTCACAGTCCTCTTTCTAGAAAAGGCATGCAGCCAGGACCCCTGCCAACAATCAGTTTTTAGAGGAGAATTTAACTCAAAATATAATTTTATTAACGTGAAGCTCTATGTCATTGAACCTCAGTTAGTGACTATTGAGAGTATTTTTAAAAATCAGTGCAGATGACACTCAGGCGGTCAACATTTGATAAAACATAGGCTTAAAGTTTAAAATTTTAATCCTGATCAAAGCTTTGGGGTCATTGTACACTAGAATGTATATTTCTATTCCCTTTCACATAGATTCCTCTCCATGAAATGATAAACATTCTTGAGATTCTTAAAGCTTTTCCAATTGCCATCACTGATTTCACCTCACTTACCTGTAAAAGCTTATTATCCATAGCTCTGATAGCCAGGCTTCCACCGGACTCATCCACCCAAAGTGAACAATGCAACATCTAAATTTTTAAAAATACAAGTTTATTTCCTTGAAAGGAAAGTATACTGTTTTCTTTAAAAAAAAAAAAAATGTGTGTGTGTGTGTGTGTGTGTGTGTGTGTGTGTGTGTTAAAAAATTGTTCTGCTCTAAAACGTATTTTAAATGAAGGTTAAAAAATTGTTCTGCTCTAAAATGTATTTTAAATGAAATATATGCCCTCTTGAGAATAACAGGAAGACCGCAAATCACTGAGAAAAATAAAATGCATTTGACATTAAGCAGCAAAATTCTTTATAATTAAAATGCAAACCTTTAAAATATATAATGAGAAGAACTATCACATTGTCCTTGCTGATTACTTGTAGCATTCATAAAGTGTTTTTAACTTAGCACAGAAAAGTCTTCTGGAACTACCATAATATGTAGAATCTATAGGTCACTGCCTACAAAGACTAAATTTAGAAAACAGACTTCTAAAGTGTTTTTTTCTTCACATCTTGCCAATTATTTCACCAATTATGATGACAAACTTGTCTGCCAAATTCTGGATAAATGGTTAGGGTTTTTCTGTATGGAAAACCAACCACTGAAACAAGGTTATAGGATTTCTAACCAGGCACAGCAGAAACATGTATGCACAACAGAATCTGAAAACACTTGCTAGCAATGATGGATTTAAGTTATTAACAGATCAAAAAGAGATGGATGGTGGTTTGCTTTTCTTAATCTACATCATCATCTAGATCTATTTAAAGATATGTGGTGCACTAACAAACTTGGTTAAGGTTTCGATAAAATCAGTAAAAAAAAGTCTGACCCCGTTACATTGAGTCTGTATCGATCAATAAAATCACTTGTACAAGGAAAGTACTGTTAAGTACTGACAATCCCAGCCATTAATATTATTTAACACACTGTTCACAATCTTTAACGAAAACAAAGAACAGTTTGTCTCATGTTATAAGCAGACCTTCATAGATACTGTTACTTCTATAGGCTTCCACAGTGCTTTTTTTGAAGTCAAACTGTACATCCCTCTTTCACCAATGTACTGCTCCCCTCAAAAAAAATTAGTTCTTGTTCTTTACTTCAGTTGCAGTTGAAAGGCGGTGTTTTATAAGAAGTGAAGCTGCCAATATATCACTTTTAATCTGTGAAATTAAACTCAAAATTCTAAGGACCTGAGCTATAAGGGGGTAAGGTGGCCACTTGGAAAGCATGAGGCTTCTCTGCCACATTTCAAGTTTACTCAGCTTCATTAAGGCCTTTACCTTGTCAGGAATAGATTAAAAGAGAAATTTTCAATTACTTCTCAGCTAGAATGGGAAGCCTAGAAACGGATATATGTGTCTGACTTAAAAACCATGAAAATGGAAAGTGGAGGTAAAAAAAGAAAAAGATAAAAATACTCTACATAAGAAAGTTTTTACCTTTATAAATACCTATGATTATATGAGTGATATGAAAAATGAGAAAACTTTTTTAAGGAGTAAAACTTAGAGATATTTTAAATAGAAATCTGTTCTAAACTTAACCTTTGCAGTTCTGACTACTCGCAATCCCAGCAGTGTACGATATGCAGTTGTTTGAAATTTTGCTGAGATAAGCAAGAGGGAGCCCCTTTTCTGGTAAGTGAACCTTGAAAATGTAGAACATCTGAATCTCAGTTCAGTTTAATTTAGTCTGTTATTCTCAGCTCAATTACACCTACCCTACGATTCTCATGGAGTGATTAAAAACAAAAGACAAAATTTTGGGGGTCTACACAGGACTTGGAGAAAGGGCCCCCTTACAGAATATTAATTGCTAGTACTCTTTAAAGAAATAAAGATAAAAATACATCTTTAAAAAAGGGCTCTTGGATTAAATTAGATATTTTAGGTAATGTAGAAGTAAAATGTCAACTTTCTAAGTGGTTTACAGTCATTAAAAACAAGACTACGAATATACTCTAGTGTGGAAGTAAGAAAATGTGGTCCACAAAATGGTTTAAGGGCATGTTCCAACTAGTACTGAAATTGCCTATTAAGTCAGAGAATTCTTCCAAGAAAAGAGCATGGTGATACCAGGCATGCCTGCCTGACATGTAACAACCATGTGATTCTGGAGGTAACTGGGATGTTTAAGAATTTTCATGTGACAACAAGTGATGAGGCAGCAGAGCAACTGTTTACTCAACAATTTTCTAAATAAAACATGATTCGAGCATTTTGAAAGCAGTTTCCGTTGCATAATGGGGAAGTGGACCAAGTTGCTGCAGAATCTTTAGGAAAATAAAGAGGCTAGAAGAGAAAAAGAATACAGGTGAGAAAATATGACCAGTGGAAACAGGAAGGCAAGCTACTTTAGAAGACAATGTCTTGTTAAGCACAGGAGCCTGGAGGTGGTGGCTGAAAGGGTCAAAGACAGACACAGAGGCTCTGTTATTCTGTGAACACCGTGACATTAAGCCTGTGTAATAATAATAATAATTAATAATAATAATAATAATAATAATAATAATAAACATGTTTAGGTTATGATGCAACCTCTTTGGGGACTATCTTGCATGTCTGCAAGTATAACAGACTGCATTTTATAAAGGTGTATGCTCCAGTTTGGCCTGAGTTGAAATGCACTATATGTTTGACCAGTAACCTGCTATTATAGGTAGACCCTAACAGAGGATCCTGCATAACCACATTCCCACCCCTTAATGAACAGGATATGAAATCCATTTTAATTTGGGAAGCAAATATTGTCATATAATATCTTATTGAGTGTAAACTAATTAGAGTTGTTTCCTAAACCTCACCATGTTTGAAGAATGTATTACAGGAAAGTATGTATGTCACAGCCCACCGAAGTCTCCAATGTAGATGCTGGTAATATCTGACTAACCATAAAGAGTAATTTAGTCCTTGAACACTCACTAGGGCTCATATTTTCTTGGAAAGGAATCTTGAGAATCCTAAAAATGCTATATATATGAAAAAATTTTAATGTATCACTTGAGGTGCTAAGAAAGTACGGCATCTACAGCAGCCTTAAACTGAATATAAACAGATAAGCAAGCACTGAAGTTGGCTCTGTCCCATGGACAAGTCACATACCCTAAAGGGCAAGCTCCTGAAGGATACATCCTCAGGAGAAAGAAGAATGAGAAACAGACCCCTTTACAGGTTTGTAACTTTAATTAATGCCTTTTGTGGGACCCAAAAACCCTTCAGGTTAAGAAATCACAGTTGATAATGTTCCCAGGTGATTGGCAAAAGCAAATACAAATTCTCTCTGTGTAAATTCAGTTCAATCTTGGGCATAAAAAAAAAAAAAATCCCAAAGATAAAGGTACAAGGAAATTAAATAGCCAGCCAAAAATATAAGACAACAACAACAAAATGTAAATAAACAAAACACACACACACCACTATGAAGAAAGCAAGCATCAAGAGCAAGCATCTGCAGAAACAACAGATAGTCAACTTAGACCTATGATGACCAGTAATCATAATTAGTAAACTCAGAATAAAAATTGAATAGAAAATGAGGAAAATATATACATTCAAATATATGATATCTAAGCATTTTTCAGACGTATTGAAAGGCATCTACATTCAGATTCAGGGAGTACACACACACACACACACACACACACACACACACAAATACTCAAAAATATAAATTAGAAAAATACTTCAAGATACAGAAAAGCTATAGAAACAAAGTTCTACGGTAAATAAAAGAACACCGAAGATAAAAAGATAATAAAAGAATCAGGAAAAAAATGACAGATGACTTTCAAAAGGAACAAAATTAAGTATTTCTAGCTATCTGTAGAAATTGATATATTATGACTTTTATTTTTGTTTCATGTCTTCCAAAAACAAAGATGAAAAATCTGTATCTTTTAGAAACAGAGTCAAATTCTTTCTATCTTATGATTACCACATGGATCCATTAGATTCTTATTTTAATTTAATATACATTATGAAATCATTGTGATCTTATTTTTCCTGTACCTTATAACATTTTGCTACTTCTTGATCCTAAATATCATTTCATCATTACTCATCAATTATTCCCAACTATGCTATGAAAATAGTAAAATAAGAAAATTGAAGAATTATGGCATCATCTAGGATAATGAAATTATAATCATTATATCACTCTTCAGTTTTCTTATTGTGTGGCCCAAATTACTCATCATTTTTTAAAGAAGTCTGAAACCATCATCTTTAAACTTTTTCCTAAAGTTTTCATTGAACACAGTTAAATATTCAGGAATTTTCATTTTCTACCCAAAATGGTAAAGCAAAAAATTACAGAGGAAAGTGCTCACAATGATTTTAAGTCTCGGACAATGACTGCAGAAACAGAGAAGACCCTAGACCATCAATATCCAACAGAAATATAATGTAAACCACATATGTACTTTGTAATAGTTTTCAATGTACATTTAACATTTAAGATTTTTAGTAGCCATAATTTAAAAAGTAAAAAAAAAAAAAATGAAAGCGATTTTAATAATATATTTTGTTTAACCCAATATATAAAAAATATTATCTTATATGTAATACTTATAAAAATTATTGAGATATTTTACATTCTTTTTGTACTAAAGTTTTGAAATCTGTATACATTTTACATTTATATAACATCTTGATTCAGACTAGCCATTTCAAATGTTCCTAGCCACACGTGACTAGTGGCTTCAATAATGTACAACTAAACTGGTTGTATAAGTAAATTCTCAGATCATAAGGCTTCAGATAATATTGCAAATAAATTTTCTCAAACTCAGGAATCAATGAGGAAAATGAGAAAAGAAACATGGTACGCATTCAATAGGAAGAACTTTACCATACATTTTGTATCAAGCACATGGACCATTTCATTTTGCTAAAAAAACATAAAACAGTACTCTTTCACTTTTTATAATGTTTGTGCACCAAGAATTATTTGACAAATGCTTTATTTTACTCAACAAAAGCAAATGCAAAGGTGAGTAGAAGAAAACAGATAATGTAGAAATTTTAAAAATTCATTTAGTCATTCTAGTTGGTTTTTGTAACTCTAAAAATGAAAATATTTTACAATTATGCAGCAAAGATATTAGCCACTGTCTCTTCAACAAACTCTTAACCATCAGGTCTTCCAAAGTATTGGATTTTAACAATGCATGTCCAAGAAAAAGAACCAAACACAAGTAATGATAAGTTAGACCCTATTAGAGATGTATTTAAAATCTGGAATCAGTACTTATCAGATGGTTTATGTTTCAGGGTGATGCATAGCTGATGATGTTTAGTTAGGTATACTGTTCAAAGAAATGTTGCCCATTTGAGAACCAGGAAAATATGGACTACAATTTTGAGTTTGCTATATTGGAATTCTGATCAAGATTCTAATGAAGTTGTCTTTCATGCTCTTATTTGAACATCTGAAAATTATTTATAAAAAATATCTAAAATTACAAAAAGCTAAAAATGGTCCACTGGCTTCAATGGTTAATGGTGATTACCATTGTTGTTGTTGTTGTTGTTGTTGTTGTTTTCAGAAACTGAGAGTTAATAATTTAAAGAGATAAAATAGAGGTTTGAAAATAGAACCAAAAATACAAGAATTATTAAAAAACAGGTAGGCAGATTAGGGGAGAAAAAAGCAAATAAAAACAAAAAAGCATAATATTAGAATTTATAAGTCAATGGATGGACTCCTGTTTTTAATAACATGAACTAAATGTACTTTTCCCCATTCCTCCTGCTAAGTACAACTAAAATACCTGAACATTAAATATGAAGCAAACACAAGAAAATTATGAAAGGTTGAGGGAAAAAAGGAGACTCAAGGAATGACACAGCAGTGACTTTTATCTTTCCTGGATTTTCATTTTGCCTCATGTATCTGGACTTGGAGCAGAAAACCAGGAAATGTCAAAGATGTAGACAAATAAAGCCCCAATAAAAGCCTGTTTCTGCTAGGAAAAGGACAATGATAAAAACAGCCTAAGAAGATGGAAGACAGAGACTCTTAGACACTGAACACTATACTGCTGACAAACACCACAGAAGAACTGTGGCCACCCCCAACTCCTGCCAGCAAAGGTCTAGCAGGAAGCCTAGACCTGGAGTAAAAACCCTCGTGAGGCTGTAATAAGGCCCCCAATGCCAGGGTGGTGTCAGAGAAGGCCAAGTAAGGAGCCAGGACTTTCAGCCCCACCAGCCAGCAATGTGCTCCCTTCCAAGGAGTCAGTGGAGACCACATGGTGAGCTGGAACTCCCATCACTTCAGCAGTAATGAGGAGCACCTCTCCCACGCAGTGTCCAATGAAGGCCAAGTGGGGAATCCACTCTTTGACCTTTACAGGGTGGAAACGAGGTAGAGTCTCCTGTGTCCCTACCTTCTCCAGACTGAGCGCTGTCAGAGAAAGCCAGCTGAAACAGAATGTTGAAATAAGATCCAGAGTTACACAACATAATGCAAAAATGTCCAGGTTGCAACCAGAATCACTCACTGTATCAAAAACCAAGATCTCAAACTGAATGAAAGACAATCAATAGGTGTCAACAGAATTTATATTAGCTTAGATTATCCTAGTCGTGACTTCTGTGAGCTGTTTAGCTCCTAATACTCAATGTACATTTAATTACTGTTCACTCCTTATAAAAAAGGTGAAAACATAAACAACTGTTGTTCTCAAGTAAGTGACGTAAGATATGGGTACCTTCCTCAGAAAGAGAGATTTCACATTATTGTAAAAAATAGAACAAATGATGTATGCAAAATTTCCATTAAAAAAAATCTTAGTCTAAAAATTATGCCAGCTTGTAATTAAATGTTGCTACTGAAGAATGGGCCCTACCCATTAAATAAGCCTCAAATAAACACATGAAGCCATGAAACCTCAATCTTGCCCACCACTGCTTTCTTCTTTCTGGAAGATTATGGATCTTCATCACCAATGTACTGAAATTTTGCCATTAAGTTATATCTAGGCAGTAGAGAGTTTTTGTCATTCTTTGTGCTCTGCTCTTGGATTACCTTTTCTATCTAAAGGATCAGATCCTCCAGCCTGAGGATATTTTCAAGTATTTTTCTTTTGATTATTCTCTTTTCTACTTTTGTATCACCCCCACCCCAAGATTTATTTCTCTCTGAGACTCTAGAAAGAAGTAAGACATTAGACATAGAATGGTCCTCTATGTCTGTCTTTTGCTGGAGAGTTTTTGTGTCTGTACTTCATTGGAACAACTAGAGAGAGCAGCTACTGAATGTTTTCAACTGGATATCACAACTAATTCTAGAAACTCATGTGTGTTCTGATTGTTCCTTTTACAAGTATCTTAGTGCCATCTTTTGGATGCAATAAATACCTTTGTGAAATTCTCTTGATTTTAAGACATATTTTGTGCCCTTAATCGTCTCTTTCCTGAAGAGTCAGTGTTGTAGTTCATGTTGCTCTTTTTGTTCATGCTGCTTGTTTTCTTCAAATGCCTGGTGATCCTTGGTTATCAGATCTCACTGAAGAAAGCAGCCCAGGAGGCTTGGGTGGGTTTCTTCTGCTAGTATGTCTGTAGCATGCCAGCCACAGGCCTCTTTCCAAGCGGAAAGACAGTATGGGTGAGGCCTGCAGTGTGGTAGGCTTTTCCTTGGGAGCAGTCAACTTGGGGGCCTTAATATACATGCTTATCAGCCTTAGCTTAACTCAGTCATTCTGTTTAATATTTTGTTGTACTTTTTGTTTTGAAGAGAAAAACCTTACACATTTTTTTTTTTTTTTGCATGGTCATAAACATAAAGCTGCTTGTATTCTACAAAGAGTAGTTTGGGCACCTGTCCCATGTATTCATCCTGTATGGAAACACTTGTTTTGAGTTTCTCTGCTCACCTCGGCCTCTACATCCCCTGCCGACCCTTAAGTTGCAAGCTCTCCACCACAGCTGTGGGCAGGATGCCTCCCACCTCTACCACATGCTCTCATCGCTGAGTCTGGACTACTGGTTCTCACTCTCTGTTGCATTTATTTGCACACTCTGAGAACATTTCATCTTCCAGAAAGTTTTTAAAAATTTTCTTCCTTTGATGAACCCCTCTTTTCCCTACCCATCTACTACTTAACTGTTAAAGTTTATTCCTTAAGTTTTTATACTTTTAGTGGGATTTTAAGAAAGATGGGAAGTCATCTCAGTGGGGAGATAAAACTATTATATAAACCATGTTTGATGGTAAAATCAGTTTGGGAATCCCTATTAATTTATTCTTAAGATTTTTGCTTCTATGCAGATGACTTAATACAGAAAACATATACACTCATTGTTTTCATAGGATTCTAAGTATTCAAGTCATAGACTTAAAGAATCAGCAACCCACTGATCTATCAAGGAAGTTGGGGGTAGAAGAGTCAGTTAAATTGTGATAGTGGATGATTATAAAGTCTTTTCCTTTACTATTATTGTTATTATATCCCTAAGTAAAATTACATGTCAAGACTGAAAAATTTCTCTCGACTTGGAAAATCTACAATGCATAATGAAAACAGCCTATATTAGGAGTTAATGAACTCCCATCTCTTTAATATACTCCAGGAAGTGAGGCAATTTTCTTTACCCGACTGGACCTCAGTTTCTCCATCTCTCTAAAATAAAAGAGCAGTGTGGGGCACCTTAGGAAATGTATGTGTTACACCCACCCACTGTCCAGAAGGTAGTAGCTGCTCCTTGGGTAAGAGGAAGAACTGTTTTACCTGGCTCCCTCAAGAGCTAATTTGTCTGTTTTATGGGTAGGAAACTGAGGCCACAGGGATGATCATGAACATAACTAAAGGGCAGGATGCAAGCTGGACTAAATAACGTCTAAGTTCCCGGTGAGCTGAAGATGCTATGGCTTTGGGATATTAACACTTTCTCAGGTTTACTGGGCCAGAAAAGGTCCCTTCTAGCTAGCTCATGACCAGATGGGTTGCCTGTGGGATCGTGCCTGCTGAGTAGAGCCGGTGACACTTAACCCTGGAGTTCAGACTCAGGTTTAAGTCCCGAGGGCGAGTGGGAATCTGAAATTACACCTGCGAGTAGAAGGGACAGTCTCTTCTAGAGACTTCAACACCAAAAATTATCAAGAAATGACACCTAAGCCAGGATTTCCATTTCACTTGGGATTGATAAAGCATTCATACTCATCCTTGCAACTTCCACCTAGCTCCCACTGCCTGCAAATAGAATTCTGTGAAAAGGGGAGAAGAGAAAGCTCCTTTGAACTCCTCAGAGATTTAACTGACAACAAACTGAATATTAAATGCACAACAGGAAACAAACCATCTCGATCTTCCAACCACATCTTTCAAGCTCTATTTCTGAGACTAGAAAATTCTAAGCTCAATTTGAGTGTCACTGTAAACTCCTCTCTGTGCCAGATGACTTTATCCACATATTTATATACAAAGCACAAACAACTTAAAATGTTTACACTGAGTAGTAATGGAAGTCATGTGTCAAATATAATGGGAGGAAAAGAGTAAAGCTTCTTTAGAACTAAAGCTTGAAGATACATAATATTTATGGAAAATCTGTCTTCCAAATAAGAATGCATTGTTTACCTATACCATATAATTATAGAGAGCATGCATTTGTATCCTTTGCATACAATGTCTGAAGTCTTGCTTTTTCAGGTTTTGTTTTTTTTTTGTTTTTTGTTTTTGTTTTGGTTTGGTTTTGCTCTGCAGTGTTGCCTGAAGCTCTGGATGTCTCTTAGCTGCATTACACAGAGTCTCAAAGGACATGGCCACACACTTCCCTGTCACTTGTGCTCTCCACTTCCTTTAATCTCCCACTCCCAGGGAGAGGCAGTGAAGGAGCCATGCTGAAAGCAGAAGAGCAAAAGCAGTAGAGAAAGCCCTCCTTAGATGTTCTCAGGGCTACCAGCATGCCAGCTTTCCTATTTGAGCATTGTAAAGACCAGGAAAATTATAGAAGGCTAGGACAGACTCTTGGCATTTTTCCACTGGGAGAGGGTCCTTTGAATCTATCACTAAGTACAAGCCTTTAGAGATAGCTTCTCCTCAGCTTCTAATCATCAGTGATTCAGGCACAGCCACCCAGAAAAGCTCTCTAGAGAAAAAAGTATGCTGGCTTCACGTAGTCCATAGCTGTCCTCCTAAATAGAATCCACCCTAGGGCTAATGCTAAAGGGGTTAGAAAGATATCAATGGAAGAACACAGGCGTGGCAGCCAATTTTTTTGATGTCACATGTCATGGATCATCATGGTAAATTCATAACTCTTAGGTGAAGTCCAGCTTTTTATTTTTTTGAGAGTCAAGATTCCCCAACTCCCTCTCTCACAGAACCTCAATCATTCTCAAGCATCGGCTTCTCCAATGGAGTCAGGTGCCTCTCTGAACGCAAGGCTTCCATAAGCCACACCAACCTCATCTCAGCACTTGCCCTGAGCAGTGCTCTTTGGATAACAATCACTACACCGAACAGTCAGTCACCTGAGGCCTCCAGCCTTTTTCATTTTAAAACTTAGAGAAGCTACATTTTCCTTTTGCTTTTTCTGTCACTTGGCAGAGGGAGTACTTTTGTCTATCTTACTGAAATAGTTCTTTTTGTAACCCTCAGTTGCAGAAAAAACAGTCCTAATGCATTCGTTTAAAACCATAAATTCTAATTTTCAAAGAAGGTGGCACTTCATCAAAGGCAATTTTTATACACTCATTTTTAATTTGATTCCATAGATATGCTAGCCAGATCCACTGAAATGCAGTATCTCTTACTATCTCCCCAAAACCCAAAACCTAAATGCTATGAGGAAGCAATAAATCTTGGAGAGGAAAACAAAAAACAAAAACAAAGTAATTTGTAGAGTTGATTTAAAAAATGGACACATCCATTCTATATCACTTACCTTTATACTGAATTTTCACTTCTCTGATCCACATAATCAGTTTTAAATAGAAGGTAATTGAAGCTAAAAGAATGAGTCAACATATTTATAATTTTATCTAGAATGTTTAGTTGCTCGATATATTTTGTATCTCACCCTTATATAAGTTCTGATAAAAAATACTGAGACATATGATGATTTAAGCTATATTATATTCATTGAGAATCTGAACACATCTTACCTGTAAATATGTTTCCAAACCCTGTCGTCGTTGTTCCAAGACTTTTGGGACCCAATTCCTCACATGTTTAGAAGGGATTTCCGGGGTTTTAATACATTTCTTAAGCTATAAAGATAGAAATAGAAAAAAATGTATCTTAATTACAAAGACATTATTTTGGAGGAAAAGCTCATAATAAGAAAGTGAAGAACCACAATAGCCAATAAAAAGATAGAGAAAAATATAATAACACTAAAATTTTGACCCAAAATTCTTCACATGCTGTCTTAAATGTTCAGATTTTAGAAGTTTTATGTTTTTGGTAGTTGCTGTTATTGTTGTACATCATCTGGTATTTCAGGCTGGAATTATTTTTTTTGAAAATTATAAGTTCAATAAATGAATTATAAAGAAAATAAAGAAGTTCACAATTTCCAAAATCAACGAATACAATGAAATTTTGGTTGGATAAAGTACTTTTCTGATGAAATCTTCCACATATTTTTTATATAAAAAAGCAAAACGAAATACAACTGTTTATAATTATCTTTCTTGGAAATGAACTAGACAACACCATTTGGAGAGTCTTTTGAAAGTTTTATAACAAACTGAACTAAAAAACAAAAGAGACTGATCCTTTCAGCAGCATTTTGTTGATAATAACTGAATGATGGTTCTCAGCTAAGCCTTTTGGGGCAGCCATTTTAAGGGACTACATAAATGAAGAAAAATTCAATTGTTCACATCCTAAACCTATGAATATTAGTTTACTTAGCAAGTAAATTACTTTGCATATCTGATTAAATTAGGGGTTTTACAATGGAGAGATTATCCTAGATTATCTAGGTAGGCTCAGTGTAATCACAAGGATCCTTATGAGAAGGAGGCCAGAGGGTTCAAGAAAATCTGGAAGTAGATGGCTTTGACAATGGAGGCAGGGCCACGAGCCCAGGTGACCGTTAGAAGCTGGAAATGGGAAGAGAATGCATTCTCCCCTACATCTTGATTTTAGCTTGGCCAAACTCATTTTGGACTTCTGACCTCAAGAATTACAACCAATTTTGTTTTAAGCCATTAAATTTGTGTTAATATGTTACAGCAGCAACAGGAACTGCCCCTAAAATAGGATGAATTTTAACATTCTAATTAAAAATTTTAAAAACCTACTGAGACTGCTTCTTTACTATATATGCAAAGAAATATCATAATAATCTCTAAGGATACAGATAAACCCTAGCAGCTAAAACTATAATAAAAATTCTTCCCATACATAAGTATATATTCACCATTAACCATTTTAGGCTAAAATTTGTTGCATGCCATGAAAAAGATGGGGCCTTTGTACATTTCAAAAAAAAAAATCTGCACTTCTAGTTCAAGACACCAGAAGACACCCCAAATCTATTCTTCTTGTCCTCATCAACAGAACTCTTATATTGAGAACAACAATGTATTCTGCTAAATTTAGCTAAAAGGTTAAAATTTCCAAACTCCCTTGCAGAGACTGGAAGGCAAAGGTAATTAGAAGTCACTGAGAAGGGTTTTCTATAAAAATTCTTTTAAAATGGAGCCAACTCAGATGGCCTGCACTTTCTATCTTATTCCCCTTTCACCTGCTTCCTGCCTGGAATGTGACCATGATGGCTGGAGCGCCATGACCATATGCCACCATGAGGCAACTTTGAGGATGGAAGCCAGATGTTCCAGATGACTGAGCAGAAAGAAAGAAGGAGTCAGTGTGCCTGACAGCCTCCCAGAGGTGCCGCACGGCCCAGGACTGCCTACCTCCAGACTCTAGTAGGAAAAAATTACCTGTCCTCACCTTCTTTTTAAGGTTACTAGTATTTGGATTTTCTGTTTTATGTATTTGAATTTAATCCTGGTAGACATTTAAAAAGAAAAAAGAAAGAAAGCCAAAGGGAATAGGACACAGAACAATGAGTAGAACAGATGAGGAAGGGATAATCACCAAGTGAAAGATTAACAAGTTTCTAAAAGACAGAAAGCAGAAGAGTCCAATGAAGAATATAGAGCAGAGGAAGCCCCAGGCAAGACTACCTCAGGAAGGGAATCTGGGCTCAGGATTTGCATAAGGGATCAGACCACGCCACAGCCTGTACCAGAGGACATTCTACCCTTACCCACCACAGCAGAGTGACTAGCAGCCTGGTTTTCCCTGACACACATAATCTACTCCATTAAAAAAATGGCCGATGTCCCCAGAGAAAATAATTGAAGAGTTTGGGTTGAACAAGGATGTCTGCCATTCTAATCATGGGGGTTGGGGACCCCCTAATAGCTGGCTTTCTCCCCTCATTCCCTGTAATGAGGCCCTTTAGTAGCCAAACCTTACAGAAGGACAGATTTATGTACCCAAAGCAGAGGAACCAATAACAAATACCCAGAATAATTAATCTAGTTGGGTGAATAATCAAGGATTACTTTTATAGGAAAGGCAGCACTTCAAAAGAGAAAGAACAAGAAAAACAAATGGAACAACTAATCCTAAAGGAAACAGATAAATCAAATAACAGAAGGAATCTTTAAAATTTTTATTAGAGTCTGCTGATTTGAGAATATATTGCTTCTATAAAACAAGAACAGGTTGCTATGAAAAGGAAACAGTCAGAAAAGAAAGATTTTGTGAATTTAAAAATATGACAGAAATAAAGAAATTAATAGAGGTAGAATATACAATCATAGAAGTCTCTCAAAGTATAGAATTAAAAAAATGAGAGAAAATGTAAGTGAAAAACCACATATAGGATTAACCAAAGAGATTTAATATAAAATTAATGAGTCTTCCATAAAGAATAAGATTCTCAAAGAATAAAAAAATAATTTTATGTGATTTCATTTATAACTTCAGATTAAAAACCCATTGCATACCAGCATAATATATTAAAAAAGATGCACGCTTACTGACATTTATCTTTCAAGATTGTAGAATATCAAGGACAGAGAGAAGACAGAGAAAAAAACATTAAGTGGCAAACGAAGGAAGGAGAACTGCAAAGGCAACTGACTTCTTCTCATGAGCAACAGTGAATGCAAGATCAATTCTTCAAATATCTAATTTGAAAATGGATTTTTATAACTAGGCACACCATCAATCAAGTGTGAGAGAACAAATACATTCCCAGACATTCAAGGACTGAAAAAACTTATCCCACATGCCTTCTTTTCCACAAAGTTGAGCATGTGATTCCAGAAAGCTGAGTGATTAAAGCAAGGAAGAGGAAAAATAGGATCATAGCTCTATCCTATCAGCATGGGGAAAGGAAATCTAAGGACAGCTGGGCATAGCAACCTAGAGAACCTTCAGTCTAGGTTGGAGCAAAAGTTCAGAGGATTTGGGACAAGGAGCTTCCTGGAAGAAAGTTGATTCCATGCAATAGATAGTTTGGAAGAGGAGTATAAACTTTAGGATTGGCTATATAAATAAAGTACATTATTCTTTTGTCTATTAGAAAAATTAAGTTCCAGGGAAAACAAAGAGTCCCTGTAGATGGCCATGGAACAAAAGACACTTAGCTCTTCCTCTGTGTTACTCCAGTACTAGAGACACTCCTGCTTTCACGGGGCTTACATACCAGGAAAGAGACAATAAACAACGGTATGGAGGTTCCTCAGAAAATTAAGAATAGAATTACCACATGACCTAGCAATCCCCTCTTGAGGAAACCTACCCAAAAAACCTGAAAACATTTATCCACAAATATATGCACCTCAATGCTCATAGCAGCATTAGTCACAGTGGCCAAGACATGAAAACAACCAAAGTGTCCATTAATAGATGATTAGATAAAAAAGATGTGGTACATATATGTAAAAGAATATTATTTAGCCATAAAGAAGATGAAATACTACCATTTGCAACATCATGGGTGGATCTTGATATTTTGATGCTAGGAAAAATAAGTCAGACAGAAAAAGTTGAGAATCATATGATTTCACTCATATATGGAATATAAAACTAAAAGCAACAAACATACATGACAAACAGAGACTCATGGACATGAACAGTGGATTAGCAGTTGTTACCAGAGGGAATGGGAGGGAAGTAGATGGGGTAAAGACGGTCAAATATATGATGATAGGAAGAAATTTAATGTCGGGTGATGAATACACATTACAATATACATATGACATATCACTGAATTGTACACTTGAAACGGATTTGATGTTATTAACCAATGTCATCCCAATAATTAAAAAAAAAAAATTAAAGGAAACCCAAAATAAATAAATAAAACAGGGCACGGCATAGAGTAACAGAAAGAGTTGTGTGTTGAGGCAGCCAGGGAAGGACTGTTTGAGGTGGGACTGTCTGAGGAATGATGTAAATCATGTTGGGAGAGAGCCAAGTAAGGAGCTGGAGAAGAAGCATTATAACAGAGACAGAGCAATGAAAGGGGAGGGCAACAGCAAGGAGGAGATGGGTTCGACAGGTGGCAGCATCATACACTGTAGGGCCTTGGTGACCACAGTGGGACTATGTGAATCGTTTCAAATGGGAAGCAAATTGAATGTCTTGAGGAAGGAAATGACCTGATATAATTTTTAGGGATTATGCTGGATTTTACGAGCAAGATGGACTATACCAGGCCTGGAGTCAGAGCAAGAAGACCAGTCAGAAGCTCCTACAGAAGTCCAGGCAAGAGGTGAAGGTGAATTAGACTATGGTTCTGGCAGTGGAGGTGGGGAGAAGAAGGCTGCAGGAGCACATGGAAAGTAAAAGTGATTAGAATGACTCCAAGACCTTCACCATTTTAAGGCCTTTGACCTCACCCGGCAGCTATATTTTGGGTGACCTGCCTGCTGTTTATGTAAAGGTGGCAGAATGCTAGGTTTTGGGTACATGGCAGAGAACACCAGTGATTGCCCAAACCCACTGTCTCTCTCTTCTACAGAACTCCTGATTTTCAGCTGAGTATGTGACTGCTCAGAATAAAGAACACATTTCCAATCTCCCTTGAAGCTACATGTGGCCATATGACTAAGTTCTGGTTAAAGGCAGAGAAACAGACATGTATGTGCAACCTTCCTTCAGGAAGGTTCTCAAAGGGAAGGACTCTTCCTTCCTCTTTCCTGCTGGCTGAACTGCCCAAGTATTGGCTAGACCTGGAGCAGTCACCTTTGATCATGAGGTGGAAGCCTCATTTTGAGAACGGCAAAGCCACAAGAGCCTAGGTTCCTGATGATCATGAAACTGCCACACCAGCCCTAGACATTATGTGAAAGAAAAATAAAGGTGAGTCTGTTAATTTCACCATTACTTTGGCTTTAGAATTACTTGCAGCCAAATCTAATCCCACGTGAGTAGGAGATATGGCTAATATTGCTACCTGCCGATCCAATATCCACTCCCTCCTTCTTCTTGCAAAAAAGCACCCCAACGTCACGCAAAGTGCCAAAATGCGGAGTAAAAAAATCATGATTTCCCAAGTTCCAGTGTAATTAGGATGGCCATGTGACAGAACTGGCAAGGAAATACACTGTAAGTCTACTGGGCATGGCTCCTATTTTCCTCATAAAAAGAAATAGGCTCTTCTTCCTACCAGAAATGTGGAAGCACTGCCTGGAGGGACAGCACCTATGCTGTAACTAGAGGGTGAAAGTCATATGCTAAGGTAAAGATGGTGAAGCAGAAAAATAAAAGGTGCTTGGATGGATACTATGAAATTGCTACATCAATTTGGACTGCAGGCCTTTGTTTTCTTACAATATGAGAATAACTAATCTCTTACTTAAGTAACCTAGTCAAGTTTCTTTGATATCCAACCAAAGATAATCTTGACATAAAGGAATTCATTGTTCAGTTCTGATGATTTTAAGTCAGGGATGCCTGATAAGGGTCCAAATGGAGATAATGTGTACACAGTTGAATATGAATCTGTAAATCTGGAAGTCAGAATAATTAAGTGCTCTTTAGAGCCATGGAACTAGATAACATGACATTGGAGTTAGGTATAGATGAAGAAAAGAGGCTGAGATGGGTAGAATCCTAAGATAGCTCCTAAGATCCCTGCCTCCTGGTGTTTATGCCTGTATAATCCCTTCCCTTGGGAGCAGGTGGGACCTGTGAATGTAATGAAATCAGTCATTTTCATGCTTGGGTTACAGTATATGACAGGGGATGAGACAGTCACTCCCTTGATCAGAGAACACTTTATAAGACCCAATCTTAGCAGTCTTTGAAGAAGTAAGCTGCCATGTTATGACAGGGCTACACAGCTAGGACTTGAGGGTGACCCAGGGGGCTGAGAGCTACCCCTGGCTGACAGCAAGAAAAAAGGGATCTCAGTTCTATGACTGCAAGGAACTGAATTTTGCCTAAATGAGGACAAGACAATGTGAAGAAAACCCCAAGCTTCAGATGAGATCAGAGTCCTAGAAACACCTAGAGTTCATCCTGGTGAGACTCTAAGCAGAGAACCCCATAAACCTGTGCCCAGACTCCTGACCCGCAGAAACTCTGATAATACATTTGTATTGTTCAAAATGGCAAAGTTTGTGGTACTCAGTTATGCTGCCATAGAAAACAAATACAAGGGCCACGGTCTGAGACATCCAACTCTGGGAAGCAGGGAAGAGGGGCTGAAACAGCACACTGAGTCAGGAAGGGACATGATCAGACTGTGGGGAGTGGCACTGGGAAGTCAAAAGCACTGAGTAAAAAGAGGGAGAAGTTGGAAAGTGGAGGCTCGTCTTTCAAGAAATTATATTAAGAGAGAAGGAGAGCAAGGGTGTACATGGGAGGGGAGCATGGGGTCAAAGGTGAGTTTTATTTTGTTAAATGGCAAAGATAACATTTATTAATGAGATAGATCCAGTATTGGGGAGTGGGGGAGAGAATGAATTTGATTGTAAGGGAATGTATACCTCATCTCTACACTAGTTGAGGTATTTCTCAAACAAGAACAGAGCCCAAAATGGCAATTGTTCTGTGGTAACAAGCTTAGTAAATTCCAATTTAAACATACAGAAACTTCCTTTAAAACTACTGAATCGCAACATTTCTTACATTGCAGAAGAGAAAATCAACTCCATTCTCTCTCTGTCTCTCTCTGTCTCTCTCTTCCTCCCTCCCTCTCTCTCTCATCTTGAAGCTATAGTACGGAAAACATTTTTCCTTTTTATTTCTGCCAGGAGTACCGTGGAAGCCGGTCATCAGAGCTGCTGGGACCTGTGACAGCAGATGCAGGTGAGTGATGAATTGTTTCAGATGAGGAGAGACAAACCCGAGACAGTATATTTCTAGTAGGGCTCAGCTGCTTCCAAGATAAATGCCCCTCTGCTACCGCCTGCGATAATGAACTGTCTGGCCATGCTGCGCCCAGCTAAGCAGCCTTTCTGATCTCGCAGATAGCCACCAGATTTCATGATGCCACAAACACAATCCCTCTGCCTGGTGTGACCGCTCCTGTCTCTTCTTATACTGTTAGAAGAGTTTACACAGAACTCACTCCATAGAGCTGTCTGCAAACGCACTGCCCATAGTAACCACGGTCACAGAGAGGGACAGAAATACTTTCCCCAAGCACATGGATAAAAAGATGAAAAGGAAAAAAATTAAAGAAAGAAGTGGGGGACATCTGGGATGAAATTCAATCTCTGACCCCATATTGTCACCTCTATATCCTCGGGGCCCCCTTTTGAGGCTCTACGTGGGGTGCTGTACTCCTTGTTCAACCCATATGGCAGTTTGTCGGTTCTTCTGAAATAGGTACTTCATTAAATTAAATATGAGAATGCAATATTTTACTCGGGCCAAAGGGGGGCAGCAACAGGAACGAAGACAGTTAATGTAGGAATGAACCAGCACCATGTTTCCCAAAAACATTTGTGAAAAAACGGGTGGGCTGGAAATGACAGGAAACAGCTAGAAAGGCAAGCAAAATATGCTCAGAGATTGCTACACAGGGAAGGTTTTTTTCTCCATACCTGTGGTTCAGGCCTGGGAAGATGAAGCTGTTTTCCAGGAGCAGCATTTAAAGTGGTAAATTACTCGGTGCGGTGGGGCATAAGGAGGCACTGCTGGAGCATGGGAAACAAGTTTAATGCTCACCCCATCATGACAGCCTGGGCAGTAAGAGCACCCTGTAATTTTTTTTTTTTTTTTAAGGACAATATGCTAAGAGTGAATGGAGAGTACTAGAGTGGGGCTTTGTTCTGGTTTCAGTGTGGTGGTGGTGTTTTCCCACCTAGTACTAGCAGAGGTAGAGGAAATACAAATGTAACCTGGGGCTAAACCTACAATGAACTAAACTCCCACAGTAGACACCGTTCTTGTCAATACATTCCTCCAGTAATTCCTAAGTATGCGTAGTGTCCTCCAAATACTTACTTAATGACTAATAGATGCCCAAGACTAATAGACAGTGAGGAAAATACAAAAGATAAGACATAGGCCCTACTTTAAAAAAAATGTATTCTAGTTAAACAAAACTTAGGGATAACTAAGTTTTAGTTAGAGCAGAGGTCCCCAACCTTTTTGGCACCAGGGACCAGTGTTCTTATGAGAATCTAATGCCTGATGATCTGAGGTGGAGCTGAGGCGGTGATGCTAGGGCTAAGGAGTGGTGGCAAATACCAATGAAACTTTGCTCACTCAACCTCCACTCAACTCCTGCTATGAGGCCTGGTTCCTAACAGGCCATGGACTGGTACCAGTCCACAGCCTAGGAGTTGGGAACCACTGTCTTGGAGAATTTTAATGTAAGTAGAAATCTCTACTCTAAATGGAATAGGAATTCTAAGAACAAAGAGATTAGAGAGTAAAAGAAACTCATGTGGAAAAAAGAAAACTCCAAATGTTTAATTCTGTTGTGAATGGATGAGAATACAGAGGGAAAGACATCCAGCATGGCAAGGACAGAGAGGCAGCGGTTGTCACATACTGGGGTGAATGGGAAGATAGGTTTGGCTGCCATTGATATTTTCTTAGAAGAAGCAGTGAGAAAAAAGACTGACCAGTAAAGGGATTTGTGGTAGACAGAATGGTCCCCACAACTATGTGCACGTCCTAAGCCTCTGAACCTGTGAATATATTACCTTACATGAGAGATGGGACTTTGCAGGTGTGACTAAGTCAAGAATATCCTGAGATGGGAAGATTCTCCTAGATTACCCAGGGAGGCCCAATGCAAGCTCAAAGAGGGAGCAGAAGTATCAATCATACAGAGGAGACGTGAGGATGGGAGCAGAAACTGAAGCGACATGATTGCTGGCTTTGAGGATGGAAGACGGACATGAGCCAAGGAATGTGGGTAGCCTCTAGAAGCTGCAAAGGCAAAGAAACTGATTCTTTCCTAGAGCCTCCTACCCATGAAATGCAGGTGTGCCGACACACTTTGAGTAAGATAATAAATGTGTGTTTTTTAAGCAAAATATGTGATGATTTGTTATAGCAGTAATAGCAAATTAACACAGGGTTTAAAATTATTGACCTTAAGAGTCAATGTCCATGATTTGGTAGATAATACAGACCCATTTCAATGTATTTGAGTGAAACAATAAAGCTGAAAATAGTGCTTTAGGAAAACAGATCTGCATCAGAGGATGGAGAAGTGGACAAAGATCAGAAATAGAGAAATATGTAAAGTAGTAAGACTCTGGATTAGGGATAGCAGGAGTAGAAAATGAAAAATGAAATGGTCCATATAACAGAAATTTAGAAGAATGCATCAACAAGACTTGGCAATATTCTGAATATGGAAGGTAAGAGAAAGTAGGAAAGACCTCGAATGTCTCAAACTTGTGGCTTCAGTGCATGTGATAGGGGGAGGGAAGAGAGGTTTGTGTCTAAGAGATGCCTTTAAAAATATAATCACTCTATAAGAATTCTCAAATATCAACAGGCAGGAAGATTATCTGGGATGCTGGTTTAACATGCAGATTACTGGGCTCCATCACAAAGATTCTGATTCAGCATGTCTGGATAAAGCCCAGGAAACTACTTCAGTAAACCCTGTTCTGATTCAGGCAGTCCAAAGTTCACACTTTAAGAAATACCAGTCAAAAACAAGCTAAAAGGAAATGGAATCAAATACTGGAAGAAATAAGTAATCTTACATAAAATCTGAAGGAGTGAAAACTGACATCTTAGACAACATAAAAATTAAAAACGTTTGTAATTTAAAATAAATATCAAAGCCAAAAATAAAAGGTCCTTCGTGAAAAATATTTTAAGTGAATGGCTAATATATTATTAATAGGCCACACAAACTAATGAGCAAAAAAAAACTGAGACCCCAGCAGACAAATGGGAAAGCATGTGAATAGAATTCCAAAAGAAGGACTACAATCATAAACAAACTTAAGAAATACTAATTAAAATAGCAACAAGGCAACATAAATTGCTTGCTAAATATTTTGGGGGAAATATTCAAAGCTGAATAAGAACTGTGATATTTTCATACTTGCTGGTTGCATTATAAATCCACTACAACCATTTTGGAAAAAAGTAATGTGGCAACATCAGGAGCTGTAAAAATACCTATCTATCTATCTATCTATCTATCTATCTATATCTATATCTATATCTATCTATCTATCTATCTATCTATCTATCTATCTATCTATCTATCTATCTACGCCTACAGCACTTGGTCTTCCTACAAGGTCTCCTATCCAAGTACTAACCTATTCCAACCCTGCTTAGCTTCCAAGATCGGATGGGATCAGGCTTGTTCAGGGTGGCATGGCCGAAGACAAAATATCCATATTTTATGACAGAGAATGCTTCTTTTAGTAAACTAGCTTAAGGGAACACTCTTGAGTATGGAGAAAAAATTGTATGTAATGAAGGCTATCAATTATTGGAAGTTTACCATGTAATACACATGCTTTCATTTAGTCTGTAAAACAATCCTGTGAAGTAAGTACTCTGTTTATTCCCATACTAAAAATGGGGAAACTGAGGCACAGAAAGATCATGTGACTTGCTCCAAGGACATGATGGAGAACACTGTGCTTCCAGAGCTGGTATAATTTCTACAACATAGCTTCTACCATGTGGGACTATCATTAGCAAAGCAGCATTTGTTTTACTAAAAAGTGTATGAAAAGAAAGAAAATAAGAACTGTATTAGGATAGAAAAAATATGTGTGGGTAAAAATGGGTTGTTTCCTCTAGCCCCAAATTTTTTGCATGATTTAGCTTTATAATCTAAAAGATACTTGAAATGAGGAAAATAATGCACATAGGGGGAGAAAACCCTGAATTTTCAAAATAGTAGAAAGAAATTCTAAGAAAAGCATAAACAATTAAGATATTGTTTTCATATTTAAAATCAACAATTATAAAAGTTTGGGAGAAGTAATAACCAATAACTTCAGACAACCAGATGAACTGTCAAATGGGTAATGGTTTTAGTTTCTGCCTCTAAATTAGCCTGACAAGATGCCAGGAGGCATTTTTATGTGTTTGTGGTACATGGAGAAGAGTTATGTATCTATTACTCTAAAAGTACAAAATGCTTGTTATAGCTCATATACTACTTTTGAATTAACTTGGGGACATTAGTCAAACACTTTTAACAAGTGAGAAATACAATGTAAAGTGTAAGAAAAATCATTACACAGGCAAATGAGCAAATTGTATCCACTGCAGAAATAGCTGAATATTAAAAAAAAATAAAAAAGAGAGAGAGAGAATAAATTTAACTGTACTTAAAAGGATAACATAAAATATAAAAACATAACATCCAAAGTACATCACAAAACTCAAATATGGAAATTGGAGTACCAAAATTCTAATGAAAGGATGAAGTTGTACAGTGTAGCAGCAGTAATCAGTAAAGCCTGTGCATTGATTAAATTTTTTGCCCATTTCCATCCTTAACATACAATTTTATAGTCAAGATTACAGATTTATATTTGTTTTTACACCCTATCATTATTTGTACTTAACTGTCTTTTTTTGTACTTGTCTTTTGCCAAATCTCATAAAACTGCAATGGGGCTAGTAAAGATTTCTAGCAGCCACTTTCTGCTCTGTAATACATAAAATTAGAGTGTCTCCCAACTAAAACTCTGCTTCACAAAGTTAGTTTTTTTCTATGCCCCTGTAAGGATATTTTAACAAGGTTACACAACATGGAAAATTGAGAGATCAAAGAATTTCTATTCTTTTAACTCTGGTAGGCCTGGTGATAGAATTTTAAGAATAGCTAAATTAACAGAAATGCAGATATTGAGGGAAGTCCTATAAAATCACGGAATTTTTTCTGACTGTGACTATCTAAGAACTGCCTGGAATCACCAGAGAGAGGTTCCTCTTCTGCATTAGCAAACTGTATTAGAGAAGAGAGCAGGGTGATGGACAATCCACTCTAAAAAGCTTGAGCAGCCTCTTACTCAGGTTGGGCCTAACTGGCAGTCACCCAGCTGTGCCACGTTTGGAGTTGTCCCTGAGTATCTGGCAAGAACAGCTGTGCTGTGTCGAGGTCATAGAGTGCTCGGCGCTGTCCTGGGAGGCTGGGAAGGAGGCTTGCATGTGACAGGCTGCCTAGTCCAGACTCTGGTCATGGAGGCTGAGAGTGGGTTGGAATTCTGGTTTCCATCTCACTGTAAGGACATATTTTATGAGGTACCCAGTGGAAATCTCTCAAGAATCTGTTTCCTCGAAAAACAGTAAACAAAACAGAATTCCTTAAGAAGGAAATGAGACCCAGACTCCAGGTTTGTTTCTCTTGGGGACCTCTGGGTTGGTGCTTTCGTAAAGTTGGCTGGCAATACCTCACCTAAATCTGTGCTCATCTGTATGGTTTCTTTTGGAAGTAAATCTAGATGTAACAAAATTTTAACCAAAGAATTAAACGTAAATTATCCCTTGCCATCTTAACATATAAGAGTACAGATAACGTTGAGTTCCTCTTTATACCCTATTAGTTTCTATTCAAGACTCTATTCTCCTGGCTTAAAAAAAAAAACAAAAAACAAAAAACAAAAAACAAAAAACAAAAAATAGAAAATTTAATTTTAAACGACGCCGAAGAACTTTTAATACAGAGTAAGCACACCATCATATTGTTTATGCACTGACATTTCCCAGAGGATTTAAGAGGTGTTTAATGAAATTAAAAGAATAGGCTCTTTCTCAAAATTCTTACTATTTTCCCATCTAATTTCTTACCTAAGTAACAGAAGTGAGGAAACTGAATTATGCCATACATTTTATTGATATGTGTGCATTAAGTTTGCATATATATTCATTCACACATATAAAACATATATACACAGACACAATATGAATATGTACAAATATATGAAAGAAAAATGGTGAAATTGCAGTAACTCATACACGGTAATTTTCTGGGCAATTTCTTGAGGTATTTCTAGTTATTAAGGTAATTTCAGCACTCCAATGATAACTTATAACCTGCAAACATAAAATTTTGGTAGGAGATAAAGTATTCACCCTTCTATTCTTTACTGACCATTTCTCTAAAATCCAGCTATTCCTTTTGCATTCTTGATTTTTTTATCTAAGACTTTTAATGAAACATCAGTCTTGTAAAGTGGCCTTTAACAATTCAACAGAAGGCTGTGAGGCCCCTTTTACATGTTCCCCAGTCTTTGACTACATGTGACATGTATGTTACTTTTTCTAGGTACATGTAAGTTGATTTTAATAAATTTCTTGCTATAAAATTATGATTTGTTTTTTTCCTTTCCTTTTTGTAAGGCCTACTAAGTATATTTTACGAGTGAAATAGAGTCTGGCTCTTATTCTTTCTGAACCTACAACACTCAGCATGGCACACTGCAAACAGCATGCCTTCTAACATCTATTTATGTAAAAGATCTTAACAGAAAATCCGCCTACTCAGAAAGCACACCTGTAAAGGACTAGTTTATTTTAAAATTTTATTTTAAAAGAAGGCATATTGTTCCAAGAACTATTAATGCTCTCAGGAAATCCAGAAAGTAGTCTTAACATGATACCGTCTGCCATATAAAGAAAAGGAGGGGAAAAAAGTTACCTTTTTGTGCAAAGCGTGAAATTCGCTGTACCTTTTCTCAACAAAATGTTTTCTTCCATTCATTAGCACTTCTATCTTAAACACCTAAGGAAAAAATTAAAAAGATTAATTCCACCAGTTTAAAACCCTCAATTGTCTGATGCAGTACGTTTGTGACCATGATATATTTCATTCCTTTAATTACAGTAGCCAATCCCCCAAAACCCAGAAGGCTCAAGAGACCCCTGGCCCAACAGCCTGATTAATGAGCACACAAGCAAATGCTCACTAACAAACTGCAGTATCCTCGCAAATGTGTCTAAAGGCAACAGAAACATAAATGCCTTAAAATGCTCCTTAACTTTTTAACCAGAGGACGGTCCTTGAAATTATTTCACCAAATGCAGATGATGGTATTGAGACAAAGGTTGGATGTGACTGCCAGAGTCTGGTAAAAATCTCAGGCCTGAGACGTTCCCTTAACGGTGTTGCAATGGGGGTGGTGCTGTGTCATTTTTAAGACAATCTTGCAAAGAGTAGTGCATTTTAGGTTAATTTCTTCCTAACTTGAATATTCATCTGTAGTCTCAGCTGGGCTTATTCCGCTGTTTGCAAAACAGGGGAAGTGTGGGAAAGGTTCGTTTTCCTGCATGATAGAGTGACAGCTTGTGCTCCCACCTCCAGAAGGTTGAAAGGCCAGATGAAAAGGCTCTCTGGGTGCACTAATTAGTAGGCACTAACATGACATTTTCTTGATTCTTAGGTCAGTGGGTCAAGACTGGGAAGAAGGGATGAGAAATATTGTGAAATGCTCATGAAAACGCAATGTTAAGGTGGGGTGAGGGGAAGGGTGCTGGGCAAGAACTGAAGAGAAGGTGCTCTGTTATTTTCAAGTTTATCTTTGACTCCTCTTTTGCTTAGTGAGTTTGTCAACAATGAGATGAAGGAATACTATTCAATTAGTCTAATTTCTTATTTCAATTGCGCTTTGGGGGAAAAAAAAAAACTAAGTTAAAGTCATATGACATGAACAGTGTTAAAAGTATACTTATTTTACCTCTAAAAAGAACTTAAAGTTAGCATATGAGATACAAGGTCATATACTGTCATTAGAAAAATAGATCCCTATGGATTATATTTCTGCCTTATATGTAAATACAACTTTTTTGGAAAGCCAGATATTATGTCATCAAACATAAGATACGTTTGTTATCATTGTGCTTCTTCAAATCAGAAACAAGATCTTTTGCATGACTCAGTTTAAGAAACCTGCTTTTATTAAATAAAGTGTTAAATTTTTACCAATTTAATCAATATTTTATTCTAACATTTGCTTTTCCAGGTATTCTTCATAAAAATACTTTTCTTTGGTGAATTCATGAAAATATTTTCTTCTAAAAATATATGCATATGCTTCAAACTTTCAGATATACCTACATTATTTTTTAGAAAATAATTGTTTACTAATTCATTAAACAAAATTATTCTTCGAAGACACTACCAGGACTACTATGAAGAAAACACTCTGAGAAACACAAACAAAAGAAGCTTCAAGTTGGGGACATGGTTAATAAGATATGGAGCCTCTTTTGTAGTGTCAGGTCCCAGATTTAAAGCAGGACAATGTGAGAGCAAGGAAAGCAGTTTCCACCTGCTGAGCTGAATGAAATAAATAAGGTATGTTTTGAGTCCAGTTACTTTGGGTACCATCACAAAAACCAACACTTTACTTGGCACATTTACTGCAGAATCCATAAAAGAAAGTTGAAAATTTGGTAAGGTTCAACATACTAGGTCACCCCTCTTGAAGACCAGGATAAGACACATGGAATGTTATCCCTTCTATCGACCAGATGGTTCCATTACCAAGTTCCACAGATACTTCTCACAATCACTAAATTCACAAGGGGAGAGAGTGGGGGTGGTATACACGCACACAGAGGAAATTGTGCGATACATTTTAATTCTAGTATTTTTATTATGTTGCTGTTTAAAAATACACAATATACCTAATGTTAATTTTTTATCTTTAAATTCTGGAAAAATATCTTGGAAAGGAAGCTGGTTAATCAGAAATTCCATGACAATGAGAAGCAGGAAATAGAGTCTATTTAATAAATCCTATTTTCCTGAATTCAATACCAGACTTTTTTTTATAAGAGTTTCTGATATATGTTGTCCCTACCTCTTATAAAACCCTTTTCCTGCTTTGCTCTCCTGGAAAATTCTTAGTAGTTTCCTGTAAGGTGGAGGTAGCACAGGACAATATTTGGAAAGCTCAAAGTACAGTTTGGCATCCATTTTTAAATTTTTTTAATAGATATTTCCTGAGAGCCTACAATGTGCCCAGGAGTTGTTCTAGGTTCTGTGTATCCAGCAGTGAACAAAACAGGCAGGAGCCCAGCCTTCATGGAGCGTACATCCTATCTAGTGAGGAAGGCCGACTATAAACATGTGAACAAACATGGTGATGTCAAGAAATAAGAAGGGCTCTCTCTCACTGTCTTTGTCTTTCTCTGTTGTCACTGTCCTTCTCAGTGCCTTTACTCTGTCTCTCTCACTATCCTAGTCTACTGTCACTGTTCCATTCTCTGTCTCTAAGAGGAGACCACACTGTCTGTAGAGAGTTATGAGAGTTATGCCTTAGTTTCTAATAAACTTTCCTTCTGACTCAAAAAAAAAGAACAGAAAAGAAAAGAAAAAAAAAGATGAGAAATAAGAAGGGCTGGGAAGAACAAAACAGCAGGGAAATGAGACAGGACTGGACAAGGGTACTGTTTTAGACAGTGTGGTCAGGGAAGGGCTCCCTGAGCAGAGAGGTGATGGGAGGTATAAAATCTGAAGGGAATATCAGGGAAAAAGTACATAAGAGTTGAATATGGCTGTCTCTAGAATTTTGTCCTGGGAGTTGGACAAGGACTATTTGTTTCCATTCCTGTTAAAAAATATTTTTTAAGTTAAGCCTAGAGCAGGATGATTTCTACTTCTGGCCAAGATGGAGTAACAGGGAGCAGATCTAACTTCTCACTTTAAACAATTAAAAAGCTGGATAAAATATATGAAAAAATGGCTCTCAAGACATTGGACATGAGAAAATGAAGATAGTAAGAGATGGGAAACACACAGGATGAGCCCTGAGATTGCCTCAAGCAGAGCCCTAGGTCCCCTAAGTTAGAGAGAGGGAGGCTGAAGTGAGGGGAAGCCAAAATGGTTTTCTCTCCAGCATTCAGGAGTCTGTGCTCCTTCTCAAGTGAACAGGAATATTGATCTATACAAAAAAGCATACAACTCTCTACAGCAGGAGGACTTTTTAAAATAAATTATTAAATCTGTACTGTTCCAAATACTTGACTATACATGAAAATATAAGTAAACATATGTACACACATTCTATAATCATTATATTAGAAATGTTAATTATTGTGCTGTTTTTAGAATCAATCTATACAGCATAGAAGACAATTATTTTTATAGAACGGACTGCAAATATTTTAAACCTTGTAAAAAGTCATGGCATAACTAGCAGAAAACTGGAGATGAGTGGGAGAGGAAATGGCTGAAGGAAAGTAAATGTGGTACATATTTTTTCACCTTTTATAACTGAAAATTGATTAAATGGTTAAAGTTGCAAAGTAACAAATAGGAAAAGTTAAAATGTTAATTTTTAAATGATGAAACTAAAATAATATACCTAGTGAAAATTAAGTGTGGAGGGGAGAGAAACACAGGGGTGCAGTGAACTAAATTCTTATTTCAAAATAGAGTGACAATAGAGATTTTTCTAAGACTCAGACATCAAGAAATAGAGAACACAGGCATGCTATTTAGAGTTATGGTACTTAAAACAAATCAGCAAGTTGTCAACCTCTGGTTCTGTAAGGTAACCAGACACATTTTATTTTCCATTTTATATATTTATGTAGTGTTGAAAATTTTCCCATGTACAAGTATTACTTTCAGACATCCTAATAATGACATAATCTCTGCTAAATATTTTAGCTTTAAATAACTCTGGTTACAAAGATTTTCTTGAGTTTACTGATATTTATAGGATTACATGTTTTCAGTCTAAACCCTACTACTGATTAATTTTAGCTGCAGCTCCTTGACTGATTATTTGATTATGAGAAGTCTCCATTTTTCTTTTCCTCTTAAACTGTATCTATATGACACAAAACCAATCAATCAATTCAGGATGAGTGGAAAAATGCACTCAAATACATCAGGTCATACATGTGGATTGGCTAACATAGGTTTTTTTTTTATTAGTTTCAATATCACAGAAGTTTAATTTAGATTTTCTATAAAATGTAAATACTGCTCCTTTGATTATGAGTTGTTGTGGCAATAAATCACATATGTTAAACCATTAAGAATTCTGGAAGGTAGGTACTATATGAGCTTTTTTATTCTCTTTTATGATCTACTTTGAAAGAATGAAAATAGATAAATTTTATCTGTATTACTTACTAATTTGAGCAAATCGAAATATCTTTGAGCCATAGTATCTTAATTAATAAAATAAGAATGATAAAATGATGTCTACTATACTAGTTTGCTGGAAAATAAATGTCTTGGTGCTTTGTATGATGCTTTGAAATGGAACAAATTATTACTAATTATGAAGTGGTAGACAAAGTCTCTGGCAGGAAGGACAGAATGGTTCTCACGGGTATTTGAGGACAGTCTTCCTCACAGACTGCTTCTTAAGGAAGGCATTTGTGGTTGAAATAACTTCTCGTATGAAGGAACAACAACAACAAAAAAATCCATCATTCTTCTCTCATGCTACTTAGTTATAGATTATACCACCTCACCGCAAGCTTATGGCTTCAGTAAAAAGGAAAATCTTCCGCCTGCCCCCAAATCTTTCAGAATCTGCCCAACTCATCAACTCAATCTTGTTTCCACACTTTCCTGGAGGAGCCAATCACAGCCAAGTCCTTCCTCATTTCCCCACACTAGGCACCGACCTCACAGAGTATGGCCACCAAGTGCAGTGCTTCTGCTCACGGGCGAGCCTCTCTAAGCCAAGGAATCCTATCCTGTCCTCCTTTTGGCAGTCAAATGCAATTCCACCTCCGTTCCAGAGACTCTGGAACTTCAGCCATCACTGTCTTCCATATTTCTCCTTTAAGCAGATCATCTAAGTGGCACAATTATATTATTTAAAGTGCAGTCACACTCTCTAATTTTCAGCAAATGTACTACTATTGACTATTTCATATCGATATGTTTTATGCACCAAATAAACTGGAATTTTTGAATAATTTTTTTAGGGAAAAATTATCATCAGGAAGAATATACACTAATGTTTTGGGAAAGCATTTGTAATATAATACTAATTTAAAAAGCAGGATAAAATATTTTATCCATACTATACTGCTGACTATATAAAATATGCATAGAAAGATAATGAAGAAAATAGGTCAAAATGAAGCCTGAGTGCTAGAATTACAAATTACTATAATTTGTCTCTATAATCTATATTTTTCATGAGAATATATCATTTTCAGAGGAAAAAATTTTAATCAAATGTCTGCCTTCTAAAGTAGATGTAATACATGATTATTATTCATTTTTTAATACAACTATCAAGTTCTAATGAAATTCATTTATGTATTTCCAGATATTTACTGAGCATCTGGCATTAATAACAGCAGTAGCAGCACATTTTAACTGCTTACTATGTGCTACGCAGTGTTCAAAGCATTTTCATTTATTAACTGATTAAATCCACAGAAGACCCTATCTATGATGTAGATACTGTTATTATTCCCACTTCATATGTGTGGAAACCAAGGCATAGAGACTTATATAACTTAAAGGCACAGGGCTTCTCAGGAGTTGATTTATGAACCCAGAACATGTGGCTCCTGAGTCCACAATCTTAAGTCCTATAATTCTATAAATATAGAAACAATGGTGAGCAAACCCAGAGTCCTAGCCTCTATGGTGCTTACACACTAGAAAGAGAGATATTAAGAAAGTAGTCGAAAAAGATATCTAATTATGAGACATGATAAATACTATAAAGGGAAAGTATAGAAAGCAATCTGAGCTATACTCAACATAAAATGCTTACTTTAAAAAAGTTATCTGAGTGCATAAGGATCAGGATTTGCTCTTAGGGGCCAGGGAAGCTTCCTTTCAAGAGCCAATGTTTCAGAACAGAACTATAGTAAAAGTAAGCAAAGAGGAAGGGCAAGCACTGTAGGCAGGACACATGCAAAGGCCCTGAAGCAGAAGGCGGGAGGATGGAGAAGCTGAGTGCAGTACAGCCAGACTGTGTGTGGGGAGAACCCTCGCAGGAGACTGGAGGGGAAGCAAAGGGCTAACTCCATTCAACTCCTCATCAAGGGTTCGTTGCCTAGCACATGCCGGGTTCTGTTCTAGGCACTGGAGAGACAACAGTGAACACCACAAAGATTGCTAACAAAGTTTTCTGGCACTGAATGGAAATCACACAAATAGATGCATATTATCTGACAAGTGCAACAGAGAAAAATAAGTCAGGGAATGAGGATAAAGAGGGACTGGATGAGAGAACGTACAGCTATTATGTGGGCTGGTGGGGGAAGGTCTTACTGATATTGGTTTGTTTGAGCAGACAGCTTGTATTAGTTTTCCATTCCTGCTGCAACAAATACAACACCCATTTATTATCTCACAGTTCTATAGGTCAGAGGTCCAGTATATCTGGCTGGGTTCTCTGCTTCAAGTCTTACTGAGCTAAAATCAATGTAGTGGCAGGGCTGGGTTCCCTTTGGTGGGTCACTGGGAGAAAAGTTCCTCATTTCCTTTAGATGGTAGGACTGTTGTCCCTGTTTCCTTGCCAACTGTCAGCTGAGTGCAGTTCCCACTTTTAGAAGCCATACACATTCCCTGGCTCGTGTCCCCACTTCCTCCAGTTTTAAAGTCAGCAATAGCAGATAAAGTTTTTTTCATGTCCTGTTTCTCCAACCTTTTTTCTGCTTCCTCTTCCACTTTTAAGGACTCATGATTATACTGGGCCATCCAAATAAACCAAAACAGTCTCTGAGATCTCGAGGTCCTTAACCATAACCACCTCTATTAAGTTCTTTGTGCATGTAAGGTAACATATTCACAGGTTCTGGGGACTAGAATGTGAACATTTTTGGAGGTCCATTATTTCTTTTACCATAGACCTGAAGGAAGTGAGAGTATCTGGGGGTGGGGGTGGGGGCCCAAGCAGATCAAAGATTAAATGATTGACATGTTTCTGGGCCTAGAGAGATCAGGAAGGAGAAGAGTTAGGACAGGTCTGAGTGGGGGGTTGGGGGTGGTGAGGTGAGTGAAAGGAGAAACAACAGGACAGGCTAATAATTGGATATGAAGGTTTTTTCTTTTCTTTTGTTTTAAAAATGGATCAAATATAATGATGAGGCTTGGGACTTGAACAACCTGAAAGATGGTGGTACCTGTCACAGAGCTGGGAAGACAGTATCTACCAGTCTATGAGGGCAAACAGGAGCTCATTTCTGGCCATGTTAAGTTTGAAATGTGTTTTAGACCTAGAGTGGAGATGCTGCTGAGTAGGACTGAATTTTTAAGTGTGAGGTTTAGGGAAAAATCTTAGCCAGAGATATATATTTGGAAGTCATCAGAGTGTGAATGTAATTTAAAGCCAGAAGACTAGATCTGATCATTCTGGAAGAAAAGTTAATTTAGAGGTCTTGAGATTATATTAGGGTTTATGGTTTTACCATTTTAGCATTGAGAAGATTTTTTTGCTGCATTTTAAAAGCCCTCCTCTTCCAAATTAAACTTCTCTAGCACCTCTGGCTATTTTTCAGATGATTTGGTCTTCGGGACTTGTACTATTGACCACCTTCCAGAAAAAATAGTTTGTCATTCTTTCCCCTAAGATGTTGAATTCACAGAATTAAGGAAATACAGGCATTCCCCAAATAATTAAAGAATTATGTCCCCCAAAATCCATAGTTGAGGTAGTTTAAAACTCAGTATGGATTTTCTCACAGAATCAGTATAAAAGATTGATACATTTCAACCCATTTGGTCCATTATATGCATTAATTACAATACTGATATTATTATTTCACCCACCAGATTTGCAGTATAACACAGGTTGAGTTCTAGCTCTTAAACCAATTGCCTGAGTTTGAATCCTGTGTCTTTTATTGCTGTTCTCTGGGCTCCACTAACATTCTGTGATTTGGGGCAAGCTATTTAAATTTTATAAACCTTAGTTTTCTTATCTATAACATGAAGCTTATAATAGTACTTTTCAAATTGATGTGTTGTAAAGATTAAATGTGATTATCCACGTAAATAATTTACCAAATCATCTGGCATTTAGCAAGAATCCAAACAAAAATGTTACCTATGAATATCATTATTAACACCTAGTCACTGCTATAACTGTTTATCAGCACAGGGGAGAGAAGACTTGCTGGTGGAAGGAGAGGAAAAAAGATGATGCCATGTTAAGAGTAATTTATTTACTGACCACATCCACCATCTTCACAGGAGAGAAGGCACTTCTCGCTCCATCACCAGAACTGGATGACCCTGCAGTGCATACATGCACTGGGTTTCCGCACTTGCCTCTGTCAACACCCACTCAGAACCCTGTATTCCCGATGAGGCATGCCCAGCACCTAGATCCAGTGGAACTCTGACTTCCCTCAGTCCTAGTTTAAGATTCCAGATCTGCAACCTGTATTTACCTAAATGTTTTTGGAAGCCACATCTTCCTGCTGGCATGATGCCCTTCAGGTCAAACAAAACCCCCGGGTCCTCCCCAAGAGTTCCTGAGCAGGTGATTTGCAGAACTGAGGTCAGGCTTTATACGATCTGTTAAATACCACCACCACGTCAGTTTTCATAAATCATACAAGCATGTCGAAACTTTTCTGAAAAGTAATTTTGCCATCCACATCATGAGCCAGCATCTTTCCCAAGCTTTTGTGTTATCTGAAAATCTGAAGTGCTTTCCTGCATCCAGGCTGGAGAGCTCACTTCACAAGCTACCAGTTTATCTCCCTGCTCCACTCTTGCCCTTTACAATCCTTTATCCAATCACGCAACCCCCCTGCTTAAATGCTTCCAGTGGATTTCCAACATTCCTAGAACAAAATCCAAGCCCCTACCCCAGCCCACGAGGCCCTACACCATCCAGCTCCAGAATGCCTACCTCTCCTTCTTCATTTCCTAACACACCCCTCTTACTCACTGTGGTCCATCTGCCGAGCTTCCCTTCTGACTGTCAAATGCATCAAGCACATTCCCAACTCCAGGTTTTTGCAGCGCTTTCTCATCTACCTAGAACACGTCCCCTCACTATGTTCAATTGCTATTCCAGGTCAACTTCTCAAAGAGCCGTTATCTAACCATTTCATTAGAAACAGACTCTAGCCCTGATCATTCTCTATTTCCAGGCCTGGCTTTTTCTTCTTTGCATTTACCATGGTCTGCCACTAGTATGTGCACGCACACACAGACACACAAAAAGGTTGGTTGGTTGGTTGGTTGTCCATATCTTCACTAAATTATAAGCTCCTTAAGAACAGAAACCTCATCTATTTTGTTCATGCTATAGCCTCACTGCCTTAGACAGCACCAAGCAACAAAGCAGAATGAATTCATGAAATTTAATGAGGAAGGAAAGAGAGAAAGAAAAAGTGAGCAAGTAATTAACAGTAGATAACATATTAGGAAGAACATGACCACTGTAGCTGAGTTCAGCAGTCTAACTTATAATGAAAAGAGTAAGAGTTATTTTTATTAGAAAGAACAATCAGTAAGTTCGATATGATAGAGGCAGACTGTGCAGCATACGGTGGTTTCTTGTAGAATATGTATTGTATTTGGTCAAAAGAATACTGTTCATGAGGGCCTGAAAGCTATGAGAAAAACTCTGTAATATAGCCTTTTAATGAAAAAGAAATTATCAGTCTTAATACAATTCTGGAGAAGCTACTAATGGTACAAAGAGTGTCAGTCTAGTTAGATACACAAAATTACTAGCTGTGTTTTCTTATAAATGTTACTTATTCACTTTGAGCCTTAGTTTCCTCAGCTGTAATACAAAAATATATATTTCTTAGAGCTGGTGATGGAGTAAATAAGACAAGGTATATAAAGCACTTAGCATCCAGCCTGGCATATGGTTGGTGCACAGTATATTCTAGTATCTATCTGAATATCACTGGGTTGCTCACAAATCTAAATGGAATCTAAGGCTATTAATAGTCTTTATTTTTCTAACACACCATGAAATACTATGAAGTGCTATGCTTATTTCTTTAAAAAAAAATTCTCTAAAAACATATGCAATTCAAAAGACCAAAAACTTTAAGGTACTCATCATTCCCTCTCTCCTCTCATATATATACATATATACACATACATATATACATGTATACACATACATATACATGTATATGTAGATAGATAATTATTATTTTTAACCAAAAAAAGTGCAAAGAGTAAGCTTGGGTAGCTGAGAATTATTGGTCTCATTCATGATGAGCCAGACTCCTTTCTACAGGCATCAAGAAGATGTGATCTAAGATTCTACTGTGTTCTCCCAAGACTGAACTTATGGTCTTTATTGGACCCAGCAAAGGAAGGATGCTTGGTCACTGGCAGCCTGCAATACACCTGCCAGCTTCAAAGCTCTGTGGCTCAGCTCTGAAAAATGGGCAGAGAGCAGGTGGATAGAGACAAGCTCCGTGCCCATAAAAGAATGCAGATCATCTTAAATTTAAGTTAACCTACTTTAAAAAAATGCATCGATGCTTGACTGTTTAAAAACTAAGTTTAAACTCAACTGCGGAGCCTCACATGAAGAGGCACGCTATTCCTATTGAGAGAAAAAAAGATATTTTCTGTTCTGCAGACGGGTGTTGGAGGGCACCCATCCACATTTAAAATGCCCACTTACAAAAAGAAAGTAAGCTCTTAAAGATCACAGAATTCTCAGCCTCCTTTCAAAATTCGAAATTTTAATTCTTCCTAAGAAAAAATATTTATAAATATTTTAGGAAGTCCTTTACCTTCTCAATATATGGTTGGTTTAAAACTGTTACACTGTAAAAACAATAATGACAATATTTCTTTATCCAAATATATATTAAACACTTACTATGTGCTATGCCTTATTCAAAGTATCTGAAGTCCATCAGTGAAGTAAAGTGACAAAGAGCTCTGCCCTCTTGAAATTTACATTCTAGCAGGGGAGACAGCTCACTATAGATATAAAAAATAAGTTAACTATACAATATGTTTTAGAAAGTGATAACTTGGTATGGGGGGTCCAGAATAGAGCCAGATAAAAGGAATTGAAAGTGCTGGGGAAAAAGTCGCAATTTCAAATAGAATAGTTGGAATGGGCAGCATTGAGAAGATGGCGACTAAAGATTAATAAAGTTGTAGCACAGATCTTAACTTAGTAATAGCTTTTATTTATTATCTTAAATTTAAGTTAAATTACTTTTTAAAAATGCGTTGATGCTTGACTGTTTAAAAACTAAGTTTATCTAGCGAAAAGTTTAATTAATTAAAATTTAAATACAGGAAAAAATAAAATACAAAAAATTTAAATTTCTGTATTTAACCTTTTATAATTCCATATAACACACACCAGTGACAATGACTCTAAGAGAGAAGTTTGGAGTCTAACGAGGCCAGGCCTCAGCATATATCACTGTCATTCTTCATGTAGCATCAGCATTTCTAAACCCCATATATAAGGAGCTCCTAAAGAGAAAAGAAAAAATGAATTTCAAGAGCTTCTTGTATTGATTTCTTTTACTCCAAACAAAGAGATTCTCCTAGTTACATGATATATCATAATCACGTAATTTGTCTGATTCCTTTAAAGAAAGAACAATGGATTCAAGAAAAGGTGTTGACTTGCAAAAATATAATCATTTTACAAGTTTTTTGTTGTTTGTATGGGTCATTTTTCCTTAGTTCTATGACATATGTGGTTTCTACAGACACACTGAAAATGTGAAACCCAAATTCATGCCATTCCTGGGAGAATGAGTTCAACTAAAGCAGCCAACATCTGAAATCTCTTACACTGCTCCCGATGGCAGGAAGGATAAACCTCCTCTATAAGCCTTAATTCTAGCTTTAACGTATTAGACATTCACAGTTAAATCACTTAGGTCACCTGGACATGAACACTTTTTTTCTTTCCCTCCTAGTGTTTCCGCATAAACAGAGCCAGAGCAACTGTGAACATTTATTTTCCTAGGCATTTTTCTCACTCGGACAACATGTAGATTTAAAGGAGACTTTTTGATGAAGTCCTTTCTTGGGGTTGGGGAGGAGAGGAATGGCTTATAAGATAGAAAACTAATACCTCCTACTACGATTAATTAGTTCCTTTTCTCTAATTTGCTCTCTAAGTGCCCGAGCTCTCTACTTCTCACCATGGTTTTGCCAATGCTATCTTTTTACAAACTAAAATTCACAACATTAGTTTTATATGGACACAGGAAAACATTTCCAGACAGATGAGCTGATAGGCCCTCAGAGATAAATAGTATATCCAATTTAAATATACTTGAGAGTAGAAGAGTTATACTAGTTTTATTATGTAGCTTTTCATGAGATATAGCACGAAAGTAAATTAATATATTTATCTGTCTATCTATATCTATATCTATCTATCTATCTATATATATATATATGAAGAATAGAAATAGAACAAAAATGTATGAGGATGCTTATTTCTCAATTACTATATGGAAATATACTGATATGAATTATTTGTTCAACAAGGTGGTAACAAGTCAAAATTGAAATATGAATTTTACAAGTGAAAATATATACTTTATAAAAAATATAAACAACCTAATATTTAGAATGATTAATGAATGACACAGGACATTCATATGTTCTAGAAGATTTATTAACACAAAATGGTATTATTAAATAATCATCAATATTTTCGTAAAATAAGATCAGGCTATGGAAAGAGCACACCATTTTATGTTTAAATGAATATATGTGCATAATAATGTATATACATATATACAAGAAAGGCTGAGAGGAAAAAAATACCTAAATATTTTGGAGGAATTATGGATAACTTTTTTTCTTCTTTTCACTTTTCATGTTTTTTCCCAATTTTTTCTGCATTGCAGATATATATCTCATATCATTTTCTAAAATTTTGAGTGAAAACATGTTCTGATGAGAAAAAATAATAAATAAATCAGATATTCTTATTAGTAGCCATACAGAGCCAAAAATCACTTCTCAGCTCTAGGCCTGATCATCATCTATAACATGAGGGGGTTGACCACGTGCTTTCTAATATCTTAATATTTTACTTATGTATAACAACTGTGTATTGCGTTGTCATGCATATTTCTCTTCAAGTCCACTCTAAGGTAGAGACTATGCCACATGCACATATTCTCCGCCATGCTTGGCACACTGAGCAGGGCAAACGAATGTTAACTCATTCACAACTAACCATACATGCTAACCTTACTGTTCAAAACCTCTGTCCTCAGGATCAGATTATGTTCAGTTAGTTGTCTCACACTTGTCTCTCTTGCCAAACAGCAAATTCAGTTCTCAAGGCAGACAACCTTGCCCTCCACCCTAACTTCCTTCCCTATACTCATACCTGTGTAGAATTTCTGGATGTGAAACCAGAGGGCTTTATCCAATGTAAACTCCAGGTTAATCTGGGTCAGAGATTGGTTTCATAAAGTCTTGACCACACATCCTCTGCTCACTTCTCATCCCTTCTCATGCCATAGGCTTGAAAATTTTTCCAATAATGCTAACCTATCTCTCTCTTCCTCAGCTTGAAAGAGAATGCAACAGAGCCTGTATGTGACTATTTACCTGAGTTCCCTAGTTTCAAGACATGTCCTCTTGCTTTGAAGGCTCACATAAACATCCCACTGCCAGAGGAGAAGGGATGGATGTGGCCAACTGAGCACTACTAAAGGGACTCAGCTAGGATACCTGTGATAAGATAATGTGACACATAAAATCAGCCCACATTTTTCTAAAGTTGTTACAACTTTGTGCCTCCATCATGTGAGAAGCATTCATTGGGCCCTGATGTGTGGGACCTGTGGAGCCAGGGCTATAAGTTTAGAGGAGAGCTGGTGCATTAGCAGGTTACTCGGCCCACACCTTGGCTACTGTGCAAAAACACATCAGCCCTCTGACTGGTGAAGAAGAGGTATTAGTTTTTTGTTTTGGTCTTGGTTAACATCATTTTATCTCGGTTTTAATTGTTTTCCTGACATCTAAACAACCGTGAATTAATTTACTATTGAGATCACTTTAATATGCTTTCCAAAATAAAATAAAACTAAATGACTAATTTTCTGGCCAAGAAGTCAAAACACTACATCAAAACATCACAGAAGCAAGTCAAATGAAGCCCTCCCACCGTTGCAAGATAAGAGCCCCAGATGGGTTTTGTACTTTTCTCAATCCAGAGATACTCGCACTTCATTAACATGATTCCTTATTCTTTACTTGTTTGTTAGTACCACAGAGAAATTTCAGGCTTTAAAAGATTCAAATGACTTGTATCTAAATCAGACCTGGACTCTCTCTGCCCAACATGCCGATTTACATGAAATCTCTTAGAGTTTCTCTGCTTCCATAAAATGCAGATGCCACTGCCCATCAGGCCCAGGTTTGCCTCTTTGCACAAACAGTCCAAAACAGTTTTCCTGATCTGTTTCAACTTGAAGTGTTGTCAATATATGGATTGTCTTGCTTTCTAATTCAGTGAAAAATCTAGTTTTCCATTAGTCTCTGCCTTTCTAATTTTCGATACAGCTTTACTAAATGTAATTATTAAAGGCAGATTCAAGAAAGCAATTACTGAGCTACTGGTTTTGTATCTCTAAAGTCTTAATAAGTGGCAAAAAGTTGTAATTGCACTAAGAGTATTATATACATTTTTCTATGGATTAGACATACACACCCTTGAATTCGTATATGGGGGGGATATAGTTAAAACAGTATATAGAGCATAATCTCTTAAAATAAGTTTTAAACCTTGTTTAAACTTTATTCAGAGGCAGTGCTTTTCGTTGTAAAAAGTCAGAAACATTTCAGAAAGGCCACATTCCACTTTTTCCAGGACTCTGTGACTTTGGTAAACTACTTAAGTTCAACCTACATCTCCTTTTTCCCTCCATCTGTAAAGATGTGAGAATGTTAAACTAGATGGTCACCAAATACTCTTCCAGCTCTAAAAGTCTAGGAAATATTTATCAAATCCGTAATCTCAGCACGCTCAGTCCTACACACAGGACAGGAAGAGTAAGATATTAAGATACTGTACAAATTCTAATCCACAGTTTCCAAGACGTAAAATGTAGTAAAGAAGGAAAACAAAAAAATAGAATGTATGTAACAATTAATAATATAACATAAAGTAATATATAAAAGTGCTATCTCAATGATATAAACTAAATTATCTTGCTAAAATATCCTAAGAAATAGTTGTATGTACCTCTGTGGTACTCATCCAAGTTATATGATTCGGCTATCTACCTAAAGGCAAACAATGGAGCATTTATTAAGTGATCACTTAATACTGGTCTTAAGCAAACAATAAATTCTGTGTCTCCAAACCAGAATGTTTCTGAAACATTTAACAGCCATGCAGCAATTACTTAATCATTCTTACTTCAGTATTGTGATATTATTTAATAACTCATGAGAGGCACAGGGACAGGTTACTGTCATTATTTTACATATGAGAAGACTGAGGATCAGAAAAGTAAATAACTTTTTTAAAGGCTCATAGCTAATCAGCAAGCGGTCTGTGCTCCAGGATATGATTCTGGGCAGACTGTCTGCACAATTAACCACCAAATAAGGCCATGGGAGCTTTTGTCCCTGTAACTTTTGCACTCTCCAGAAAAACCTTCAGTGCTCTTAATGATGTCCTTTGGTTTGTCGGCACCATTCAAAATAGAACCTATTATTTACCTTAAACACCATAAAGCTATAGCAACCACTTCTACCATGTATTAATTTAGTTGACAGGTGAACAACTTGATTTCTAAATTTCTAGAATGGATTTTGCAGTGTCCTTGCCCAATGCCTAAAAATTTAGGATAAGCCTTAACAATACCACCATTACCTGAACGTACATCTTCAAACTTAAGACCGCAATTGCAGTGGTTTCTTCAAATACTCCTTCACGAAAGTGTGATGACCAAATGTGAAGCCAAGGGGAAAAAATTTTTTAAAAAAAGCAGAAACAAGCACACAAATAAACACACTATTCCTTTACTTCCACAATGAAGCTGAAAACCTGTAAGTCCATAACAAATCACCCTTCATTCCAAAAGTGAATTGTGCTGAGTCAGTCTGGATGCCACATTTTAAAGCAGGTCATTGTCACATGAGATGAGTCTTTTCCATGGAGAAGCCACCAGAGGTTTTTCTCTAGGGCATCTGAGGAGCAAGGAGAGATGTTTTTCCCAGAGGAGCAGATTTTTAAGTTTTTGCAGTGAAGTGTTCTGTCCATTCCAATTAGAAAATTAAGGCCAGCTAGTAAATTTTCTCTACGCTCCAGAGCTGAGAAAAAGGATCATGACTTAGAGTTTGCCATACAAGAATAATGAGCCCACTAGATAAGGCTGAACTGACAGTTTCCAGGCAGCTTATGTGAGGAAGGATTACTATTCAGCCAGTTTCTGGTCAGAGATTGTATTTGGGGAAAACAGACTACATGCCACTGTTAAGTAAACAGCCTCTTTCTTTCAAGTGAGTCAATAAGGGCAGGGGTATCATTAAACTGTAGAAATAGCTAACATGCAATTTGACATCCAAAATGTTAAAGATAAAAGCCCCAGGTCTACTGTTCAAAGATAAAGCATTTTAGAAAGAAGCATCAAGATAGAGACTCAGAAAAAAAGCTTCTAAATTACAAAAGCACAAATAAGTATAAACACGAAATCTGTAATAAGTCGCTTTAAAGAATTAAGAAAAGTGGGTAAACATTCAACTTCTAGCTTTAAAACAACACCAAGAGAACATAGCAGGACTCTGGTAAAGAACTGTGAGAGGCGGACAGAGAATGGCACCAAGAGGAACCCACTTGACACAAGAGCTGGAAACAAAAAGCAGAGATCCAGGTCTCCCTGGAAACAAAGTCAGGAGCACATTTTCCTCATTCATTCAGGATGAACAAGTCACACATGTGAACACAGACCATGAAAAAAGAAACAAAAACTAGATACAGTGGTAAATGCTATGGGTTTTGTCTTAATTCTGATAGTAAATAGCCATGCTATCTGGGATAAATCATTTATTCTCACTTCTGGCTCTAGTTACTTTATTTATTCAGTAAAAAATATATTGATCACTTCTATGTATGAACATGTGCTACATGCTGGTAATACAGCAAACAGTGCAATGTTTTATAAATGCTCCAAAAGAAAGAACAGATGGAGAAAGAGAGGAGAAGGCAGGACAGGCCTAGTCAGGGCTAAATTGCTGAGAAAGTGGTGTTGAAACTGATACCTGATGATGCCTAAGGGTGGAGGCAACATGGGCTGCTGGAGAAGGTTAGTTTAACAAAAGAAGCAGATTCACTTGAAGAACTGAGACTGTGAGACTGAACCCTCAGGGGGAGAGGAAGGATCCAGAATAGGCAGGCAGGGCCAGACACACAGAGTCTCTTATGCAACACTAAGGACTGGCTGTCTTTAAAAAATGAACAATAAGAAGCCACTCAATGATTGGAGCTGACTTGATCAGATGTGCAGGAAAAATCTTTCTGACTGAAAAATAATGGGTTCTAAAGAGCTCAGAGTGGAAGTTAAAATCTTCTCCAAAGTTCCAGGCCACATCAGAAACTTTGTGTCTAGTGTTTTCACTGGAACATTTTGTAATTATGCTATACCAACTAAAAATGGACTCAGTCATAAAAGAATTAGAAAGCTGTGCCTTTAAAAGTTTAAAAAGTAGACAATTTGCATTTTAAAAATGAACTTACCAGGACCTTTTAAGAACGCTCTCATCAAAGGCTATTCTCCCTTCCTCATCCATGCAAGACCAACAGAAGGCTGCTCTGTTGGTTAAGATGACAGATAAAACCACTGCAGGTTTGCGGGAACTGGTGTAAGAATGGGCTAGTGGTTATCCACCTCACTCACCGTGCATACAGCCCCCTGTAGGGTAGTGAAGGCACCCTGTAGGGTAGTGAAGTGCAACTCAGCAGTCTGCAGTTGCTCTCAGAGGAAGCAGATCAAGCAGCGGGAGCAAATGAGGGGAGAGGCGGGTGATGTGGGAAGGGAATACTATAAAGGCTGGCCTAAGGAGAAAGGCAAAGGCAAAGGCAAAGGCAAAGGCAAAAGGCATCCTTCCACAGGGCTCCATGAGTGCTGGACCGAGGGTAAAGTCAGCTGCCGCTCAGGTCAAATGGAAACAAGAACAAAGTAATGGATACAGAAATACTAGAATCACCACTGAGGGAACAGAATTTTGAAAGAGAAGCAGACCATTTGGGTTGTCCCAAAAAGGATACTGCAGAGGAGAAATTTGAAGTCCCGAGATTACCTCTATAGGCTAAGTGTCTGATGACAGGGATCCACGTAAGGGTGGGCCATGATCGGGATAGATGTGTACTATTTATGACTGGGATTATGTGTTACAATGATCAACTTTGGGTTTCAGTCAAAATTATGTAATGATTAGGCTGATGACACGATTCTGAAAAATAAGAAGTTATTAACCAAGGGCCTGGTTCCCACCCAGAGTGTGACTCAAAGGTGACAAGCCACAAATATCTACAGCCAACCCATGCATTGTGGGTGGTGCTTGAGGACTGAGAAGGCACTTGAAGCCAGTCTTAGGAAATGGGGAACAGACTGATAATATCCAAATAGTTTTCCATGTTCCATTAATAGCATTCTCTCCCACCCCCAACTCAACTTGATTAAAGCAAGAGATGGTGAGGAACCATCCACTGTCTCTCCATCCTCAATCCCTTCCCACCTAAATCCCTTCTTACTGCCATCCCTCATCTCTCCCTTCTTTCTCCCTTTTCTCTCTCCTCTCCCCTCCCTCCTCTCTCTTCCTTCTCTCTCCCTGACCCCCCTTTTTTTCTTTCTTATTTATCAAAGCCTGCTTTCCCTCAGAATGAGTCTTGGAAGAACAGTGGATATAGCCCTAATTTTGAATCCCTCTCCATATTTTCATTACTTTGGTCTTGAAATAAACAGAAAATGAACTTCAAAGCAAAAATTAAAAAAAAAAAAAAAAGGAGTAGAGATGGGGTGGGCACAAACAGAGGAGCAGCCTGGGCTGTAGCCCAGGGACCAGCCTGGGAGAGCAGAGGTCTCATGACACCCAGATGCAAGGCAAAGACTACCTCAAATCCTGAACATCACAATAATAGGATTACAGTTCTAATACAACTGTGTTCTACTGGATTTTTTCAATTAAATTTCTCTTTCTCAAAGTAAACATCTCTGGTGATTTTCTTAACTCCCTAATCTTCTCCATTTACAGCTGCTACTCCTAATAGTAAAGTGATAGTTCACTATTTATAGAATAAACTGATATCTTTCTGCCTTGAACCCACAAACTCTCAGTCCACTCTGGCCCCCAGCGTTGCATTCCTCATTAGTGAAAAGCATGCCCTAGAAAGAATCCACTAGGTAGTTTGCAAAAGATAACCACACATCAGTGTACTATAATCTTGTCATTACAGCAGGGTCTGCTTCTCAAGTGCTTGCTGAAGTCATTCATTAAGCACTTTGGCAGGCCGGCTCTGCACTGGCATACAGCGGGCAGTAAAAGAGACATGGTCTCCCTTTCAAGGAACTCAGGGAAGAGACAGAGATTAACCAGTTGTAGGCACAAGATTATGACTGAAATAGGAGCAGGAAGGAAATGTAAATGGGACTAAAGTCATTTTAGCAGGAAAATCTGGCTTAGTATGGGCAGTGAAGGACACCCCAGAGATTTAAGACTGCATTCTCCTCCTGATGACACCGACGGGCTGAGGAAACTGTCCCCAAGGCACACACATGCCCATGCAGTTTACAGCTCTCTTCACTCTGAGACTCAGACCCTGGACTTATCTTTGGAGACTAAAAACCTGGGTTGAAATTCCAGTTTCGCCACTTTCTGTGTGTCCTACAGTAAGCTATCTAAATTCACTAGGCATCTATTTTTTCCATCTGTTAAACGGAGATTGTAATACTTTGTGAGGATATAAATAAATTAATATTTATAAAGCACATAGTATGGTGTCCAGCATATAGTAAGCATTCAATATATAAGAGGTGTTATTACTTTCATGATAAGTAAACCCGAATTTTAGTCAGTGGTATCAAAACCACTTAAACTAGTATTTAACAACCCTTCGTTTTAATACATCTGAATGTTTTTCTCTAGCTTCATTAATGAAAAATCGGAGCGCTCTGTGTCTTTTGTTAATATGGTAACTGCTCTATTTCTTTTTGAGTATTTAAAACAATTTCATATGTGAAATAACTGCCTTTTTATAATTCAGCATTTTGAATAGGTAATACATTCACATGGTTAAAAAAAAATACAGAAAGATAAACAGTGAAGTCTCCCTGGAAACCTGAAACACTGTGACCAGGCCACGCCCTGTACTCCCTCTTCCGAGGCACTGCTAACACGTCCTTTTGGACTTGCTATGCACACATTTGAACAGTCTTATGTCCTTCACTTCTACACAAAGGCAGCACAGTAATTACACACTGTTCTACCTCTTGGTTTTTCACTTAGCAACGGACATTGGCAATCTTCCCATATGAGGATATAAAGACTGTCCTTTTCCTCCTTTTATTACTACATAATATTCTTTTGCATGGATACTGTTATTATAAATGTCTTTTTGGCTACATCACTTTCTGGACTGACAAAAACTTTTCTAATTATAGTTTTGGCAGTGGGAGATGGAGAAAATGGGTAGAAATATCATATTTTCATTTGCCTTAATTGTTCTTAGTCAAAAACTAACGGCAACTAATTGTTTTTGGTGTATTTTATATAAACAATCTACACAACCACTATGCTATGGTTTACAATAATAATTTTTCCCTTAAATTACTTTAAAACATCTGTTCTGTATTTTACACCTACCAGGATCATTTTCCCTCATATTTATATGGGAAAAGTGCCGGCTGCTACAGTATCCAATCAGTTACCCTGAGGAGATGTCAGCTGTCAACTGTGTCTCTCCCAGCGATTTCCCTCTCCTCTCTCCCTTCCCACTCTGGGTGAGCTGTCAAGTTTCTAGTTTCTGACGTGCATTTACATCACTCAATGACATCTGACAGCAGTGAAAGGCCACAGAAAACTGCTTATTGATCACAGCAAAACTAGTTGACGGAACAGATGAGGTTGTATCACAGAAATGCAGCCACATTCAGGTGATGACATTTTGCTCCCCGTACACAAGAGCTTAATGGAATACAACTTCATTATATCATGCCACTTGTGCTTACAGCACCAGACCTATCTTCTGACTGTTTTGTCTATGTGGTGATGAGGACAATCCATTTGTGCTGGTATCAATGTATCACTAACCTGATTCGTTCATGAACCCTTGTAAACTACTTGTGAATCTGTCCCGACAAATACACCAAGAGACCCTGAAGTCTCAATCTTACTAAAATCTAATAGTGCTGTTCTTGAAAAAAGAAAAAGAAAATTACCACTTATTGAGCCATAACTGCTCTGTTTAAAACTTTTATACCACTATATAAAGAAGTTTAAATGGGAATTTCTTTGATTCTTGAGATTCAGGAAAATAAACAAATGGAAAATGATAACTTGAGATATACTCAAAACTTAATTATAAACAAGAGAATTTAGTTATTTCTAGGAACTACAATACCAGATTAAGCCTCTCTGCATACAAATTACGAATTATATCCCCACTTATCACCTTTTGATAACAATTTTAACGATTGCCCACTTCCATCACCAAAGCAGATAGAAGATTGCAAAGTTATACATCAGTACAGGGATCATTAAGCCAGACAGACTCGTAATGTTTTGCCACAAAAAAAAAAAAAAAAAAAAAAAAAAAAAAAAAAAAAAAAAAAAAAAAAAAAAAAAAAAAAAAAAAAAAAAAAAAAAAAAAAAAAAAAAAAAAAAAAAAAAAAAAAAAAAAAAAAAAAAAAAAAAAAAAAAAAAAAAAAAAA
>PVKZ01001747.1:102498-165994 GCA_004027375.1 Macroglossus sobrinus | reverse complement strand
GCATTACCATCCCTCTCTGACTTCTAGGGGGAAAAGTGCTAAAACTTACCCTGAAGGTTGTCTGGCTTTTACCTTTTTAATTCCTCTCTTGAGGCAGAAGTGTTCTCCCAAATTATACATTCCCAAAGCACTTCACAATTTGGCCACATCTGCATCCTATGTGGACTTGAGATATCTATCTATCTACCTATCTATCTATCTATATTTTTAATGGCATTTTTACTTCAATTAAAAAACAATTAAGGTGAGTACGAAAAGAAATAGTCGTGTTAAAATTATGTTTCTTACTGAAGGTTCTGAGCCTGAAGGCTGCTCTCTTTTCCTTAGAAAGAGAGATCAGCAAGTTAAAGATTTTGAAGAATTTTTTTTAGGGAAGTGGGGGAATGGCATAGGATTAAAAGTAAGTGAAAGAAATAACTTTCTCCTTAGTGAATCAATTTTAAGATAGAGACAGCACTGAAATTATCTCCTGTAGCACTGGAAACACATGTATGCAAACACAGGGAGCACAGGCATAGTATGCTGACTGCAGGAGCTGGAGACTGCTGGGTCCGAACCCTGTCCCTCTCACCTACTATGTTAACCCCCCGCCAAGTTATTTAACCTCTGTGCACCTCACTTATCTGTCCTCTGTCTATAAAAGGAGACACTAACAGCATACAAACTATACAAACTTTAAAGAATTGCTCTGAGGAATAAATGAGACTATGTATGTAAAGTACTTTACATAAACACTATGAAAACGGTTAATAAATGTAATTCACTTGTTCACATCTCCTTATGTAAACCTTCAGTTAGAAAAAATTAAAATGGTAATGGACAAAAGAAACTCAAGCAGTGGGTGCATAAAGAAAAGAATGGAGTGGAGAGAAAAGAAAAGAAAAAACATAGATTAATAAGGAAACCACGGAATCTGAGCCAGAAGAGGGTTTTCAGACCCACTCGGCAGCCTCCTCTATGCCCAAGCTCTCCTTCCCCACTTCACCCAGGTCTTGTTTCTTTCTTTCAGGCAAAGATTACTAATCTCCGGGCCCAAGTGCCAGGCTCCTTGAAGACCCCCGCAGGGTCCCCCAGGACCAGCAAGCAGGCTAGATTTGGCTCAGTAACGGCACATGCTAATCATTCTCCCTTCTGATGGCCACACCAGCACCAGCCAGGCCGCATGGAGTAGGATATGCAGATCTGAACAAGAGCTTTTCTAGCGTAGAACTGGCAAAACATAGTTCACAAAATCATACCATATAAAATGCTTCAGCTTCACTTTTTTCGTATTTTGAGATCACTAGGATAAAAATCTTTTTCAATCACCCAGACCAAAATGCATGCCTTTGGGCACCAGTAAACTCAGTGCTTCTAAACCGCAGGCCACGTGTGTGTCCCACGCCTAAAGGGAAAAAAAAATTGACTCAAATCAGGCCCACACTGCTGAACTCACAATTAATAAGGCACACAGAACTGTAATCTTGTAAAGTCCAATGACAGACAGACTGGGCAGTGTGATGGAACCCAGAGAGAGCCAGGTGAGGGCTGGTTAGTGGGGAGAGTGACCATGTACCTCTGCTGCTCCCAGACAGCCCAGGTTCACCACTGTCATCCCAGCACAGTGATCACTGTCACCACCTTTTACTTTCAAAAATATGTCAGTTTGAATGATAAGTTTGTGGTTGCTCTAAGAATGCGGAGGAACCTCCCATGTGAGTTCTGTGATTTAGAGCTCTTTTTTTATACCTGATGTGTTTGTGGTTCACTTTCTTACATGCATTTGTTTCCAGATACACATCCTCCTCCCAAGTCTTAGCTGTTATTCTGTCTCCGCTGCCTAAGGGAGATCTTGCCACATAGTAGGTACTTAATGGTGGTTGAATATTTACTCCTGCGACATCCACAACTCAAAAGACTAGAATATAATTGATGAGAAGTTTAAAAAAGGCAGGCAGTAAATGGGCAGGTAAAATTCATTTAAACTTAACTTCTTAACTAACATTCCTGAATCAGAAAACCATAATTACAAACATAATTTTAGACAGGAGTAATAGCTGAGTTGGAAAGTGAGAAGATGTTACACTAGTGCTCAGAAAGTGTGGGCAGATCTTCAAACCAGCATTCCTGGGGCAAGCTATGCAGCTTTACTGCAGATAGATGCAGAGAACCAGGGCTACTAGTATTTACCGAATCTCCTGATGAGTGTCTGGGCCAGGCCACCCCTAATCAATACACTGAAGATCTAGAACCACAAGCTGCTTCTCATGGGTGGTGGACCTCTCAAGTGCACGGGAGAATGAACCATGTGTCAGAGACTAACCCTCCCACATGCCCACCTCCCAGCCTCCCCGACGATAATCTTAGGATGAAATCCAGATCCTCACCTAACAATCAAATACGCCTGCTTTAGTCCAGTTTCATATCCACACGGCCAGAGTGTGGTCTAACGTACACTATGGCCTAACACACACTTCCACCGAGGACATTAAGGAGTTAGAAAAACTTTTCTGAACTGAAACGTTGATGTTCTTACACACTTACTTAAAACGACTTCTCAGAGCCATCACCTTCACCAGGCCCCAAGGAGCCGGCAGTGACATGAGTGGGTAAATGTCCGATAGCTGCTCCACGCATGCCTGAGCACCAGGCTGTCCCCTTGCACACATCCTAAAGCATTTTTTTTCCACGGAGTGGCATTTTTTTTCCACGGAGTCTAAGTCAAAGTCAGAAGAGAAACTAATCTCAGATTATCTGCAAGAAACATTCAACTTTCTTAGGCATGTTCCCTTGGTCATAGAATTCATTTTAAACAGCATGTAAAAAAAGATTAAACAGCTGAAACCAGATTATCTGATAACTGTGTAAATTACCAATAATTTAAATCTGTAAAATATGAACAAAAGCTGTAACTATAAGGCAATATTTTAAAACCTAGGAGCATGTAAGTTTAGATTTGTAAAAATGACACTGAACATTTAATAACCTTAAAATAGTTTAAAAATATTATAATTTTTTTAAAAAAAGACTCGGTATTCCATTGAGTAATTGCTTTAATTCAACAACTGGTCATTTCACAAGCTTTTCTTGCTACATTAAGCTTAACCCACATAACCTGAGAATTCATAAGGGCTGAAAAAACAAAGATAAGGTCTTCTATCCCTACTGTGCCACTTAATTCGAGGATCAACTAGACACAACATTCATAAATTTATGTTTTTAATTTTAATATGCATACATCTTTTAATGAAATTAGCAGAAAATATTGTATACCTAAGAAAGAAAGAGAATCAGAACATATCTATGTAGTAAATAGAGTATTTTAATAGAAACAGTAGCCCACGATATGGAACGTCATCATAAACATAGCAAAGCAGGAGGTATCGAAGTATAAAAATTTAGAAACATACCCTTCTCAAATAGGTTCACAGAGTAATGCTTTAAATTAAAGGTGCATGGAGCAGATATACTATGGTAAACCAAAATTTAAGGATAACTAAGAAACTAAACTCATTAAATACATGGCCAAAACCTTCCCAGGTTTGAAAACTCCATTCAGCATGGTCCTTTCTTCATCCAACAAAAATTAACTGAACACTGAATAGGTGCCCAGTACACAGGAGATAACTAGATGCATAAATCGTAATCTGCAAGTCAGAGTTCAAAGATCAGTGTGGAGACAGACTTGTTCACTAATCATTATAACTCAGTGCAAAAGTCCATAGAAAAGACATAAAGAGGCATTATGTACACTACATACAGCACATTCAAGGCACAGAGAGTATGACCAACTATCAGGTTCAGTTAGGCAATGATTCACAGAGAATCAAGTTTCTGAGCTGAGTACTGGGTTCTCTGTTCATAGGGCAGATGTGGGCCCAAACAGGTTGAAGACACTCAGGACTAGGAAACCATAAGTACAAAGATAGAGATCCAGAATTGATAAAGATTCTCCTATGCAACATTAGCAAACTGATATGAGTTGAAATTTGGCTGAGTCTTGGGGAAAGGGAGATAAAGGGAGGGGAGACTGGTTGAGAGAAGGTCAGAGGCAGACTAGGACAAGACTGGGAAGGGGCTTTATGTAACTATACCTATGCATCTGACCTTTAGACTGACTATACTCAACCCAAAGCAAGCAGAAATATTCAAAAAAGGCAAATTCAAAAGAGGTGTGGAGGGACACAGCAAGGGAGAGCCTACAATAGAAGAGTGAGGTGGCCTACCACCATGGGTACACAGGAAAGCGGAGGAGACTGGTGGCAGAAACAACAGATATTTCTGGTAAATAGCTGAATGCCCAGACAAGGGAGAGACAATGATCCTTACGTTTTTTGTTGAGAATCTGGGTAGATGGTGATGCGGAGACTCAAAGATACACAGGACAAAAGAAGATCAACTGTTTTGGAAAGCAGAAAAAAATGGAGATAATCAGTTTGGACATCTGAAATCAAGGTACCTACAGGATATCCAGATGCAGACACTCAATAGGAAGTAAAACAGGGCAGAGGGATTCTGAAGGGCCACCACGGCAGAGGGTCTAGGGAGCAGGTATCAGCTGGCACTGTGTTTATCTCTGATAGAACAGGAACAAGTGTGCAAGACACTTCCCAGGAGAGAATGGAGGGTCAGATCCTAAATCTGTGAAGTCCAGTGGCAAAGACAGGAGACAAAGTCAGAAGAGTCAGAGGCCAGGCAAACTTTGAATTGTGGTAGAGTATGGAACAAAGACAGCGGAGGAGTGACAAGACCCAGAACTTGGGCAGTAATCAGGCTGGGATGCCTAAACATTTTCTGCATGCCAGCCCTCCAGGACCAGGCTGATCTCCCTGAATTCCAAGACTATTTATTATCTCTTTACTTTGTCTCTAACCATATGCTAATTTTCATTGTCGTAACTTCCATCTCTTCAAATAGCCAATACCTATAGAAAAGAAAGTGTATTTTATATTTCTTCTATGTTCTCTTTAGTGTCACCCATAGTATAAAGCATAAAGCAGGAACATGATAAATACTTGCTAGATGTAAAGAAAACAAGTTATATTTCAAGAAATCCAAAACTTGGGTAATATGGAATGATTCTTTATACTAGCAATGTTTTGTTTCTTTAAAATATCTAGGTCATTTTCCCTCTCAAAGAGGAACAATATTTATATTAGTGAAGAAATAAAATTATGGCTCTTGAGTCTGACAGGCAAGATTTTCTCTTTCTCCAGATAGTCTTTCTAATACCACATGATTAGCCATTTCCATATCTCTTTATGGAACTGAAACATAAACATACATTCTAATGCATAGACTAAATTTCCATTGACACTGACATCATGATAACTAAAATAGTTCACTCAAGCTACTGTTGCTACAGCCAGTGCCAACCCCCCTGCTAGAACATCTGTTGCCAGAAGCCTACTGACAGCAAGGGATTTACTACACTAACTCCAAAGTTACCATGACTCCCAGCCAGGGGGATGCTGAAGACTACAGCAGTGAAAAAGCAGAGCACTGGGTTCCTTCAGGTGAGAAAGATATCTCAAGCTAGAGGCTGGCAGCATGTGGTGAAAGTTAATCCAGCGGGAATGACAAAAAGCAAGGCTTTCAAATCAAGGGAAACAAAATTTTAAAAAAGTGGCTATCAAAAATGGCCAGGACAAGCCTCTGTCAATAATGTGTACACACTGTAAGCCACACCCACCAAAGGATGTGGAACATTTACAAGGTTCTCTGACTCTAGTTTTTGGACTCTGATTTGGCAAGTGCCCCATCACCCACATTTGGCTGGCCCGCATAGTAGCAAGACTCCCTGTGGACCAGTGGTTTTCAGTCCTGGCTGCACATTCGCGACCTGCAGAACAGTTTAAAAATATCACTGTCCAGGCCTCCAACCAGACCAACTAGATCAGTCTCTGGGTAGAAAACAGTAAAAACAGACACATCCACTCATCATCAAAATTTAACAGTTGTTTACATTTTTCCATACTGACTTCGATTTCACTTTTTCTTTTAAGAAATGAAATGTTCAGGTGGCTCCCTAGCATAGTGGTTAGTAACTCTGCTTTACACGCAGAGGGTCCTGGGTTCACACCCCAGGTAGAGCCACGGTGCAGGCGCCGGGTGCACCAGACCCAGGGTGCACACTGCGAGCATGTGGGAGGAGGCACCCTGCCTACAGAGATCCAGCTCTTAAGGAGAAATGACAACACCCATAGGTCAGGGGTGGAAGTGAGGGGCGGGGAGACGGAATTAAAGAGGGGAAAAGAAAGAAAAAAAGAAATGAAATGTTATTGATTCAACTAAACTCATATTTAACCTTTACAACAACATCTGTCTCCCTTTTTTCCAGGCCAGGGAACTAAAAATTTGAGCTCTGCTCATAAACACACAACCGAGAGTGCTGGTGGACTGGCTGGGCTGGAGCTCCATCCCCGATGCCAGGACACACGGCTCATGGTACTATAATACTGCCAGGAGGAACCAGGACTTTAATTATTAATTTAAAAACATAAATGGAAAGAAATTTTGAGTAAGCCCTAATACTATGTATTAGGGCATATATATTATGTCTTGCAGTTCATTTTCCGCTTACCATCATATAGAACACACCTCCATTTTTACCAGGTAAATGAGGGAAAATAAAGTCAAATATCATTTAACTCTGACTCTGCAAGAGCACATCCACACCCCTAAATTTCTCACAGGTATGAAGCTGCTCTAGAGCATTCTGCAGGAAACTAACACTTCCTTTTGAAAGGAAAAATCACAAATATTTCAAAAGATGTAACATTTTCACACACATACACACAGATACACACACAGAGCTCTCTGGAACATTTACACAGTCTCGAATTGCATTATTAAACTGAAGAAAGCATTCTATGGTATCGCTGATATTAAAGCCTTGTAAATAAATACATGAGTACATTCCCCCTTAAAAGCAATAGAAGACAAAAAGTCAAATACTTTCATTTTTCTGAAGTAGTGAACTGAAGAATGAGCCCATAGAAAAACTCATATTTAAACAATTAAAGTCCATGAATATAACTGGAAACATCATTGGTGAACAGTTTTTTTCTATTACTGAAAAATTTAGAAATTTCAAGAGCAGCCTAAAAAAAAGGTAGAGTATATAAAAATAATTGTTTAAAAATCTCCAGGTGGCAAATGTATATGTGCTTGAGTACAGATATTTATCCACTTTATCTTGTTGAGATTTAAAAAAATACACTTACACTGTCACAACTAAATATTTAGAATGAAGAAATCTTACTGCTCCCCCCACACACACAAGTTTCTAGCATAGAAACATCACGAAAGGAGTGACATATACAAGCGGAAAACGATCTACTATTTTAATTTAACATGTTGAGTTATATCTTGTCTTCTGATTCTTATGACTTCACAACAGATAGCTTTACATGTATTTAAGAGCTCAAAGTAGTCAGAGAGCAGGATAGGGAGAAGAAAAAATGCTGTCATATTATCTTCTTAAAGTAAGCTAAGAAGATAATATTTTAAGATAAAAAAAAGAAGGAATAAAAATATTCTTGCTTATTGTCAGGAGCTCTTTAAAAAAAAAAGCTGGTGATGCTTAATTTTGGAACTTAATGACATCTTTGATTTCCATTTAATGTACACAGTGACACCTACTGGCATACTGATGAGGCAATGAAGACAAGATCGGAAGATTCAAACATAGGCAGAGCCCTGTGAAATACATATATTCATGCATCTCATGTTAAATAACAGTTAAGTACAGTATTCTATAATGCTTTACTGATCTGATAATAGAAATAAGCTGCACAAAAGCCCGCATTCTTGTTTTTCAGTTTTAAATTGCTGAGCACTGTGAGACCAACACACACAGGGTTTTTCTTGAAGGTTTTACTTAAGCATTTGTTTCACATTTTCCAAAAACAGTAAGTATTTATTTTTGGTGGCTGGAGTCAAACCTCAGACCTCACTAAAGTCAATATGTTTGGTTGAGGGCAGTCACATAACGTGATAATTTTTTAAAATCATATAAACCAAGAAAATAGTAGCTGGGAGGAGTCAGCTGCTTTATAAACAAGCTGTGGCCTATTATAAATAATCTGTGTCCTATTATAAATAAGCTGTGGTCTATCATAGAAACAAGACAAGGCTTATAAGACATTTTTTTCTGACTGTGTATATGCTATTGTTGAATTTGGCCATCGGGATAGAAATAAACTCTAGATGAAGCAGGTGGAAAAAATATGGGCAAGTGAGTAGAGCATCAATCAGAAATCCAGCAAACTATAGGTGGTCTAAACTTAAAGTGGAAATAAAAAGGGTTTGGGACAGGACGGGAGGTTTCTGAGACATAGGAGTGGTGGCTGCCACAGAGGCCACCAAGGTACCAGAGCAGATCCAGCCTTAGCCAGCAGCAACCAAACTGGCCGGAACCAGACAGAATGCTTTGAGTATGTGCATGGTAAGTTCTGCCTGTGAAGTCCACTTGCTGACAGAATGTAATTATCTTGAGAAGAGGATATACATCTTACATGCCAAATCTGACAAAGATGGCTACGCTGTGCTGCTAAGGCTTCTAAGGCTGAGTCAACAGAAAAGGATACTGGAATCAATTAGCAATGTCTGCCACAGTGACGGAGGAGGGAGACTATAACAAGCATGGCAAAGTTCTGCAACCTCATTATCCTAAGATTAAAAAATAAACAACCAACTCTGCATCAAAACCTCAACTCCTTTGACCCTGCTGCATTTTCTGCTTGTGTATTTGGTCTTTCCCTTTGTTTCCAAGTGAGATTTATTTTGAAAACAGTACTATCTTGGCTCTAATAAGAAGGGGAGATCTTCTTTCGCTAGCTGGAGAGACACGGTGAGGGTGGCAGGCGCAATGCTGAAGCCTGGCACACGGACCTGGAAAGGGCATGACCAGTTGTGGTCGCAGAACAGTTTGCAGAAGTCTCTGCTAAAGGGAGTGATATGTGATTTCTCTACCTGAGCTCCTTCAACACAAAGAACACCTCCCTGGTGGGTAACCAAGACCCAAAGGTATGTGATAGAAGATGGTGTGAATTATCTCAGCAGGGCTGACTCAGAAACATGAACAGCAATGAACTCTCCAACGGTAAATTACTTGACACTTAAACCTGGCAGTAAAATATTCCATTAGAGAAGATATCGTGTTTTGCCTACAATTAATAAATGTGGGATAAGTTTATCATGAGTAAGTTAATAGCTAAACCTATTCCCTAGGTTTTTCTTCTCTATACTTTTCTGTCTCACAACTTTTCTATTACAAATATATATTAAATTTTTAAAAGTAATTTGTGTCCATAGTAACACATCAAATGTATAGACAACTCATTATAAGCTAAAGCAATAGTTCCCAGCTCCAACCCAGAGGCAACCCCTTTGAACTGTTTCTACTTTTAGATCTTCTGGTAGTTACCTACAGAATTGGATTAATATGCATTTTCTTCTACTTCTTGGTTTGTCAACCTTAAAAAATATCTAATGACTCCCATATGAAAAATGAAGATTTAGCTCATTATTATTACTCACTGTGCTTACTCCTTCTCAATATATGAGTTATTTCATTTTTAGTTCTTCTATTGGTTATTTTTGTAATTTTAAATAACTCTCTATAAGATCCTTAGTACTTTAAACTTCTCCCTAAAACTTGTGTCACCTCCTCCTATCATCCATCAGCTACTCCACTACTTTTATACTGTCAAAAATTCCTAACATTTATATTGTTTTGACACCAGCACCAAGTTTTCACTCATCCATAAGTTGATTCCAAAAGATGAAAAACAAACAGGATTTATGTTATTTTGAAATGTTATCTATGCAAAGTAAAGTAGCATGTTAGGGTTATTCGAAATTACATGAACCATTAAAAATTAAGTACCATAAAAGCAAGGCAATAATGTGAAAATAATTATGAAAAGCAATTAAGGGAAAAACATTAATACATGATGAAACAAATGGTCACCTTTTCTTACACTATTATTTAAAACTATATATAATCTTTAAGTTTTTTGTACCTATTTTTTGCCTAACTAAAATAAAATATTTACTCAGCCATAAGAAGAGATGAAATACTGCCATTTGCAACAACATGGATGAACATTGAAATAATCATACTAAACGAAATAAGCCAGACAGAAAAGGTTGAAGATCACGTATCACATATGTGGGATATAAACCTAAAAGCAACAATGAACAGGACAAACAGAGACATGTACAATGGACTAGAGGTTACCAGAAGGGAGACAGGAGAGGATAGGGAAAAAATTTTTTTAAAAGTTAAAAAAATTATGTATATATAGTATAAAAAAATAAAGTGGCATATAAAATTAAAAAATAAAATTAAAAAAATGTAAGTTGTAATCTAGATCCCACTCTACCACTGCATACTTGTTACTTTAGGTAAGTCTCAGAATCTTTCTGGATCTCAGTTTCAATATAAACCCAAAGAGGAGGTTAGATTAGATTAGATCAATTTCCTCAATTTATGTAATATTAAAAGTCATGTGGGGCCTGAAAAAAAAACAAAAACCACTTCTTTGGTCCCTTTCCTGGAGACTACAGTCCAGTAGGTCTGAGGCATATTAAAAATATATTTTAACAAACATTCCAGGAAGTTCTGAGAAAAAGTAGGTTTCAGAAATAGAAATAAGCAAAAATATTATGTGCCAAAATGAGCCCATATTTTAATAGTTTTGTGCCGTGTTCTTTTTACTGGCAATATACTATTACTTTGTGTGCGGGTATGTATATGTAGATTCATTTTTAATAGCTATCATGTATTTCATCAGGTTCCAATATCTTTTTAACTAATCCCCTTTATTATACATTGAATTTATTTCCTTCAGGCTGATGTATCATTTTGTACTCCTACTAAAACTAGGGGATGGTCTCCATTTCACTATGTCCTACTAACCATGGATGATGCTATTAAAGAAGAAAAAAGTATACTAATTTGACAATGATATCTCATTATATGAGTCAAACATGTTTTCATGGATTTATTGACTATTAGTATGTTTTCTTCTATGAATTAACTGATAACACTTTGCAAAATTTTCAATTGAAAAAATTTTTCTTATAGAAAAATTGAAAATTTCCCAATTTTTAGTTTGTCATTCAATTTTGTAATGATTTTACTATTTAACATTTCTATATGCAATCTTTTAATTTTTTATGATTTCTAACTTTGGTGTATACTTACAAAGATCTCCATATCCAAAATATATATACACTTAAACATTCTTATATTTTTGTTTTTGTTTTTTGCATTTGACTATGCAATGCACCTGAAATTAATTTTAGTATACAGTATTAGAAAAGACTTTAATTCACTTTTTAAATTGTTAACTAATTATTCTAACATAATTTCTATATCAAATGGATTTTAGATATTGTATATAAATATACACTTATAAAACCTTGGAAAAAAATAAAATGTAAGATACTCTTGAAACAAGTTAAGAACATTTACAAAACTTTTGTTCAGATCTACAAAATATTTATTTAAAACTTTCTCTGAAAATATCTATATGTTTTGGGGTGTTGACCACCACAAAATGAATGTCATTTTGAGTGAGTACAGGCAATGGAGCAATCACAAGGGTAGGACAAACCTATAAATGAGGAAGGAGAAATCAGAAGAGAAGCCAAATACTGTTCAAAGTTAGCCAGAAAATTGTAACCCAGGAGTCCATGTGCTCAATTTCTAAATTCCCTGGGCTAATATGTATAGTCCAGGTATAACCACTAACCAAAAAATTAAAGAGTAATTATCATGTATAGATAACACACTGCACAGAATTTGCAATGAATGCCAACATATACAGAAGAGCCTTCTATAACTACATTAAATTTTCTATAATACCATGCAATAAATGCATGGAACTAAAAGGGAATTTTGATGTACTACACGTTAAATATGTGACTCTAAAAACAGTAGTTCAAAATCAAACAAATTCTCTGAAAATGAAGGTAACTAGTCCTCCAAAATCATGAATGGGTGTGCAACCACATCTATTTTTATTATGCCGAAATAAATACTAGGCATAAAGTTAAAAAAAAGATGAAATAAAACAGACTTGCTTATTTGGCTAAATAATACCAGTAAGAGAAAAATTTCCCTACATATATTTTACCTTTCTAAAGTGCTGTTAAACTGATTTCATGAAACCTATCACTTGAAGAGTGTTTATTTACCCTAACTTAAAAGTTTTCATTTTTACCTGGAAGATAGACTATAGGAGATGTATAATATCTATTCCTATATATTTATCTCATCCTGCTTCTGTGAGAATGTTCAGTCAGATACTCATAAATACTGAGAACATCTAGATTAAAGTACTAGGTACTGGGCCACTTCTCTTACTAATATGCTTCTGAACAATTCCCTCTGCTACTCTAAGCAATTCAAGGGCATAAAATACCTATTTGGTTGATCATCAAGCAGTATGAAGACAATGACATGTGCATAGCAGCTGCTTATAAGATATTTGCTGTAAAAGCAGTTATTTATAAGAGCAAAATACTCAAATGTCCATCCATAGCAGGCGAGTTGGAAAAACTATGGTACATCCACATGATGAAGTACTATGCAGCCACTACAAATGAGAAGGATTCTTATGAACTCATTAGTAGTGTTTTCTAAGATATACTGACTGAAAAGAATAATCAAGGAAGAAAGATTATATATAGTATGATATTACTTGTTATAAAAGAAAAAATAAGAAATGGAGATATAATGAGATGGTGACATACTGGAGATGAGTGTGTGTATCTGTGTAAAAAAGAGAAACACAAGAAATATAAAACAAGAACCTAATAAAAATAGTTACCTATTGACATGACATATACATAGGATGCAAGGGGAGCAAGACCTTTTTAAAAATGCCTTTTTATATAGTTTTAAACCAAATAAATTGCTCTTTATATTCATGTTGTTATGTTAAATTCTTTACATAACAATACAGAATAATTAATTCAAGTAATTCTGAACACAGTACGCTGACAATATAAACAAAATTGGATGTAATTTAAGACAAAAAGAATTGCATAAAAGCCTTCAATTTTATTTAATAGGTTCACCGTTAGAATAATTTTAGTCTAGAAATACAGGAAATGTAGTCATAATTTAAAATGTATATCTACTCATTTGTCTAAATATATACATATATACTATATATGTGAAAATTATATTTCTTAGTTATATCTACTGAAAAGGTCTAGTAGCAATAATAAACCATAATGCGTGTAGCATCCAGATCTTCATTTCTAGATATCATTCCCTACTAAAAGGAAGGAGAGGTCCTTGGAAAAATCTAGAATTAAGAAAGTACAAGGTGATCCAGCATATTTTTTTGGTCAGAAAGCAAGAAACAGCGACCAAAGACAAATGAGGTCATGCCAAAAAGACAGAAGAGCCAACTTGAAAGAGACCCCTGGGACAAGTTTGGGACAATGTGGGCATTAGAAAGAATAATGACAACACTAGAAAAAGCTTTTAATTAAAAAAAAAAATCCATTAGTCTGTAGAGATACAAGAAGGGGAAAAAGGAAGGGTAGAAGCTCTTCTTCACAGAAAAATGCCAGTTAATAAATGTGAAAGAAATGAAAGAATTAGAAAGTCACCATCTGCAACTATCAATGTAATAGCTTATTCAGGTAAAAATAATTATTCTAGTTAACCACTGGGTCAAAGGGCTGATATGCTATAATTAAAAGATGAAAATAAGCATGCAACTTACTTTCAAAGGGTTCATCCAAGAAAAGTAAATAAAATGTGTACAAAGAGATACACACACACACACACACACACACACACACACACACACACACACACAGAAAATATAAAGCAAAAGTGGCAAAATGTTAACTGGTGAATCTGAGTAAATCTAAGTATTCCTTTCAATATTCTTGTAGGTTTAATTTTTTTTTTCAAATTATGTATGTATATATAAAACAAAGAGGGGGTAGGAGGAGAGAATGATAATGCAACAGTGGCAAAATGTTAAAAACTGATGTATCTGGTTATACAGAAATGAGAATTTTTTGTATTATTCTTGAAATGTTTTTCATACATTTGAAATTATTTTAAAATAAAGTTAAAAACATATCCCCTGTTGTTCCATTGCATCTACGACGAGCTGAATTCCAAGCCCAGAAGCAGCCATAGGGAAATTACCATTTTCTGTGGTATAATGGGGATCAAAAGTCCATAATGAGAAAATCAGGTTGGAAAACCAGAATCACACACTTCTTAAAAGTGCAGACTGTTACTGTCACCCAGGGCTTCAGCTTAAGTAAAGCTGTGTATCCAAGGCAGCAGAAGATGAGTAATGCAGTTAAGCAACCAGGTATTGGACAAAAATCCTGTTGGCCCCATACAGATCAACAATATTACCAATATATTAGAACATTTATTGGTGCTATGTGCCAGACACTCTTCTGAGCACTAATTCACTGAATCATCAGAACGATAGTTTAAGGTAAACACTACCATTATCCTCTTTTGATAGATGAGAAATTATCGAACATTTATGAGATAGAGGAAGCACAGAAATGTGAAATAATATGCTCAAGATAATATACAAGTAATCAATAATACCAAGATTTGGACTCAGGCTGTCAGGGTCCAGACAACTGGAGCTATACTATGTCTCTGAGCTATACTATGTCTCTGGGCTATACTGTGTCCCTGTGCTATTATCTAAGCTATACTACATCTCTCATGAGTTTTAAGATGAGGCAGGGCAGAGTGGATAACAGTCCAATAAACCGTGAGACATGATGGTACAAGCAGTGAGGAGAGAGTAGACGCTCTCTCAAAGTAAGTCTGCAAACTGAAACTCTAAAACACATAACAATTAACAAAAAATGATTGAGGGGAAAAGGCAAATAATAGAACAATTTGAAAAATTTAAAGAGAATAAATAAACTCAAAGGAATAAAGGAAGAAAACAAGAAACATTCATTACAAAAGACAAAAAATTATAAAACCAAAGCAGATCAAGTGAAATATACATAAGTAAATATGAAAAAGAAACAAATACAAGTCCTGTATATAAAAAACATAGTCAGTAAAATTAATAACTCAGTGCATCAGTTAAACAACATACTAGACAATGCTGAAGAAAGAATTACTGAAGTGGAAGAGAAATCTTAGAAATTGCCCAGAACACAGCCAGAAACGTAAGGACCTAAAAGTATAAAAGAGTACCAAAACGGCATAGATGGAGAAACCTCTGTATACATCTAAAAGTAGTTCCAAGTTCTGATAATTTTTCAGAGTTTAATAAAGATATGAGATCTCAGACTAAAAAAAAGCACAAAGTGAAAAGAAGGATAAATAAAAATTCTCTCCTGAATATACTGTAGTGAAAATGCTGAATAGTAAAGATAGAGGGAAAAGTCTTAAAATCTGCTAGAAGGAAAATCAGATTACGTACAGATAAATAACAATTAGGCTGACCGCAGACTTATCAGCAACAACAGATGCCAGAAGATGATGTAGTAATTTATATTAGTAATATATAAATTGTATCTACTGATAAAATATGATTATTAACTCAGACTTGTGAATGGAACAAAACTATTTTGCTTATACGAGTATAAGCAAAATTAAGACTTCTTCAATTAATTTGTTGTTTTAATATCTACCTCCCTGAGATCCTTGCTTAAAATTAAATGAACTACCATTTGAAACTTATTGGATTTTGTTAATCAACACCACATAAATAAATAAATTAATTGATTAAATGAACTATATTTCAACAAATAAAATGTGAACTCAGAGTGAAACACTGAGATTCAGGAAAAAATAGTATATTGATAAAATATTTGTTAAAATGATTTTGTTTAAAAAACTGAACAAAAATTCTAGATCCAGAGACAACTATAACAGAGTGAAATACTCAGTTTCTCTGACTCTATTTTGTTCAAGACTGCTTTGTTCCCATGACCTTCAGGTTAATAGCTTCTGCTTAGGTTTACAGACAGACATGCTAATCATTACAGGAATTCTGCTTGTGGCTTTTGGAGATAGGGAAGTATTATTTACCAAAGATTTGTAGGAATCTTGTGATGAGATTCACAGCAACTAGAACAATCTTCCTTGGACCCCTGCTGGGTCCAAGATGTCTGTGATAGTCAAGCACCTCTTGGGCCTCCCATTTCCCCTTTCCCTGATATAAAAGAAAGCCTGCACTCTGTATTTTCTTAAACTAGATTTGAGGATTGGGTCTCCCATTTTCTCGGATTCCTCTCATCCCCCTATAAAAAGGAAAATGGGATGGGAGAGTACAGTACTTAAGGTGTGTGAAGGTTCTTGCATTGTTGAGGAGAAGGAGACAATAATATTAAATTTGAATATTAGAAATTCTAAAATTTATAGCTTCCAAAATGACTGGAGAAGTACATATAAAGGAGAGAGAAAGAAAACTAGCCATCCAATAGAAGACAAAAAAGGAGAGAGACAGGAACAAAGCCTGATAAACAGAAAACATAAATTAAGATGATGAAACTGTATTATTAATCAAAGTAAATGAACAACTTTATTAAAATACATCAATTTTCTTTTACAAAGTATCACATACATATTATTTACTAAAAATTAATGCTTTCCCAGTATCAATAATCAATTAAATATCCATAGTTTTCTACTATAAATCAAGTGTAAGCTATCACCATGAAGCCTTAGTGTGTCCTTAGTCTCTCCCTTACCTACAATCATACTGATACTTCTGAGACCAACCACTAGCTCTGAACCTCCTGCATGTCCTCAAACACATTATACCTGGTTCCATTTCAGTACCTTTGCCCTTACTTTTCCAAACTCAGGATCTTCAAAATCTCTATATTTACCCAACATCCATTAATTCCTTAACTTCCTACTCATCCATGAAAGTCAGGGCCCAAGGGAAGGAGGGGCAGCTGGGTACAGGGGTAAGTTGATGGACTGAGTATAGGCTGTAGGCTCTTCCCCCTACCCCGAATTCCCAGAGGTGACAGTAGAGATGTATTTGAAAATAACAAATCTGAGTCTACATTAGAAAAAAAAAAAAAGAATGAGTGCTATCAGTAGGCCAAAAACTGTGACAGATAACAATGCATTCTAAAGGAATGAAGAAAATCACAATTCTCAGAGCACGTACAAAAGAGGATGATACCAAAGGTAAGAGAGGCTGCAAAGGATTCTAGGCCCAGAGGTGAAAGACCCTGGAACTGGTGGGGCCTGGGGCAGTGGACACCTTAGGCCAGGTTGTGAGCAACAGGTGGCTGCTCCAGGTGAAATACAGAGAATAAACTTGAGGAACAGAGGCAGGGAAACAAGCAGGAAAGCAGCAACACCCAAGAAAAATGGGTAGCCCTCCAACACAGAGGGCTGGTTACTGACATATCCACATCCCTATAAACGAGCCTCCTCTCTTCCATTCATCCTCACAGAGAAAAGGAACCCCTCTCCCTATTCAAAGCCAGCCTTTCTCTTGGGATTTTTTGAAACTGAACTGTTTGACCTGTTTTACTTCTAAACTGCTTCTACCCAACTCACTTCAAACACATCTGTCCTTTTCCACAAATGGCCAATGGATTTTCAAGAGTATATGTGCCCACCAGGTACAAGTGTCAGTGGTAGAAGTGTTGGTACAAATGTATTTTGCTCTCTGAAGTGGATGTATTTTTCTAAGAAGCTGGGTGTAAGTCTTGAGCTCCCCATTCAGAGAGGCTGCACACCTTTCACTAAAACATAGATCCCTGGGCAGAAAGATGCTCTTTGACCACGGTAACCACAGAACTTCTGTTATTCAATCTTCCAACTCCACTCTTCCGGTTAGAACCTTTCTCTTAATCTTCACCTGACGTACTTTAGTTTCTATTTCTTATGCTTTATTATTAAAGTTTAAGGGGAGTCAATTTAGGTTGGGGCTGTAATTACTGTGTACAGAGTTTATTGAAATTAATTACCTGACATATCTTTTGTCAGATAAACAACTGAAGCTAATTCAATAAAGTAATAAGTAGAGATAATCCAGATTCATATCAGACTAACCTATTCCTATAGGAACCCAAGGAAAAGTTAGAAAATGTGTTTTATACATGACACTTCCAAATTCTAATTTCATAAGTTAAAATGGATACTTATATATTCAGTTGAATAAATCAAATAGTGGTTATTAATACTCTGACACTAAATCTGCTTCCTCTACAAAACCAATGAGATTACCACAGAAAATATATATCAATCCACCTGAGTAAAGTTCCAACATAAGAATCAATGATATGACAATCTTGAGTAATATATGTCTGACAGTTCTAAAAGCTTACTGGATACATTAACACTTTAATGTAATGCACAAACGATAATAGAAGTTCATAGAGTTATGGCAGAAGCTAACCATCACTAAAGCAACCAATTAATCAAGTCAGTTTAAAATCTGAAAAAGAAAAAAATTCAGAAAGGCCATTTATCCATTTTAAGACATACCAAGAGATTTAACTAGATACTAACCATTTGTAACAAATACAGAAAGATGTTATTATATTAATAACTTAACAAAAAGGACAACCTTAAATATACAGAAATACAACTTAGAGAACAGTTTCAGCTTTGGTAGTAAGGTCTTTTGGAATCATGATTTGGAGTGAACCTCAACTATTTTTTAGGGACACAGATTTGCAAATCTGGAGACCTCTGTGGAAACATACAAATACATGCAAGATATCCCAGGCAATTTCAAGATTTGGAACCCCTGTTAAAGGACATTTACCTCTTACCTTTGCAACACTAATGAGCTAGTTAGCTGATATGAACAAACCTCTGGAAGCTGAGTTGACTCCTCTTTTCAGTCTCTGCACTCCCCTGCTCTGTACTCCCTTCTCCTTTCTGTCCCCCGCCCCACCCTCCACTCCCCGCCCCTCGTGATCTGCTCCACCTACTCTTACACCTCATCCCTCTGTCTCTCTGCCCAGCTTTCCCCAATTCCTCACTCACACCCCTTTCTCCCATATACCCTTCCACCCCCATTTCCTTAACTGATCTAAATATGCAAATAAATTGTATATTTAGGTGACTTAATTTTCATATTCTTATTCATAATTTTAAAAGCCAGTCAGCTGAAAATTTCATATATACAGAGAGAAACTGGGAGAATAATTGTGAGGGAAAGAGAGAGAAAGGAGAGAAAAATACTGTTTTCCAAGAAAAAAAAAAGTTGTTTTGTTGTTTTATATCTGATTGTCATTTCTGTATTTTTTCCCACAGGTCCATACTAGAAAAAACTGCCTGTACCTCTGCTGCCTATGACAATCAGTAGGTTTTAGGGATACAGAAGCCCCAAGTATCTACAGTGGGACCAGAACACAGGGCATAGGGATGAGGGCAGGAGTTTCTTCCAAGGTGGGCAGGGACAGGAGCCAAGGGGAGGGCTCTGGAACCGGAATCTGGTCAACAGTGAGATGGTACCTGGCCCAATCTCCAGGAGTCAGAGGGTGCGTTTTATACACTACTCTAGGTAACCAGCATTGGTCACGGCTATACCACTTACTATAAATCATGAAAGAATGACACTGTGGGACAAAGTTAATAAGATATGTGATTATGTGGGGAGGGTCACCAACTGCAGCCACATGGTGCATTTACATAATCCATAATCCCAGTACTGTAGAAATTATTTGCAGTAAATTATTTCACAATTATACAAAGTTTAATGCTCTTAAGGCAGAGACTACGAAGATCTCACTCTGTATCTTTCATTTATTGTATGCTTTCTCTATGGCCGGCAGTGTATACATAGAGGTATAGGTAGAGATATTTACGTCACTATGTTCATAAATTTATTTAGTGTTCAGAACAACCATATGATGTAGTTATATAATCCCCGTTTTACAGACAAGGAAGCTGAAGGTTAACACATTGACTGAATTGCCTAAGTCAGACATACTAAGTCAGAAGGATGGAGTTTGAACACAGAATTCTCTCCCTCTGACGTCTGTGCTCTTACCCTGAGGTTTCAGCTTTTTAAACTTCAGTGTGCATTCCTGACTCTGGGGATCTTGTGAGAATCCAGACACTTATTCTCACAGGTCTGGAGTGAGGCCTGAGCATCTGCATTTCTCATGAGCTCCCACCAGTGCTGCTGATCCGTGGACCACATTTGGAGTAGCAAGAAGGGCTAAATAAACTATTACATTCGATTGATTCCATACTTACAGCTGTGACTTCTACAAGTTGAGATGTTTCCAGCAATACATTTCTAAAGAGGTAACTACTTGAAAGATAAAAACAAGCAATATATTTTATAGCTATTATACTGAGCAGAAAATTTTTTTCTTAATTCAAAAAACACAACTCTATAACCTAAAACCTATTTTGCAATGAAATAAAATGAATCTCTAGTTTTTCTGTACTCATTCCTGCTGTTTTCAGCCAGAAGAGTCTCTCCCGTGCCCTAGGTCCAAACCAGATGTATCCTGTGTTTCTACAAGGGAACCATGAGAATCTATTAAAATTACTGTATACTGATAGCAGCGGGGACATGACAAATCGCGGGCCAAGAGTCAGATACCACAGACTGTGTTCCGGGGCTTTGGGGGCAGGCCCATTTGCAACCAAATGATATTGTGTGAGGCTGGCATGCTCAGTGCATGACAAACTGATGCAATTTCAGCGCTGTCTGTGGGCCAGAGGAGATTTCTCTGATGCTGGTTGTGGTTAGTTTATGGAATTGTGCAGAGTTCCCAGATTTGAATCACTTGGGGCTTGAAAGGGCTTCACTTGACAAGCTACAAATAATTACACTCTACTCTTTCCATTGTACTCTATTATTTTGCCCCTCTTATCTCCAGGATTTGAGCTTTTGTGAACAAGCAAGGTCGGCTTCTATTTTGACCACAACACAACAAAACATTGTTCTTTTCTGATATGATAAAACGAGGCCCTGCAGACTAAACATTTTTATCAGGCCCATTTTCCACTTTTATAGACAAAAGCCAACTTTGGGCTCAGAGGGCTGAGCTAGACATAAGCAGGCAGGCAGTTTCCTGTATCCTCACTGAGGGAGGCGCTCCAGCTATCTGGTTATTGTAAAAGCTCATCTGAAAAACAGAACAGTGACAGATAAAGGGCACATGAGCAGTAGCTCGTACAAGGCCTTGACTCCCCTGCCCCTCCATCCCAGCTCCATTGGAATGGTCTCTTTATTCAGATATCCATAATGAAAAAAAGTATTTCCGGCTTAGGTTGCAATTAGAACCAAGCTGCCTTATGTCAGTGGCACACTTCTCAGAAACACCAGAATTTTCACATTTGAGTTTGCCCTTCCATTTGGGAAAGATTTTAAAGAGTATATCACCCACCCTAAGGCAGCTCCTCAGAATAATAATATATTGATTACTGCTCTGCATCTTAATTTAGTAAATGTGAAACATTATGGCTTAATATTTTTCCCAAGAAAAACACAAGATTGAAGGAGGTAGCTTTTTGTTTAAACTTCAACTTCAAGTAACATTTCATAAAGTTCTGGTCCCTAGAAAAGGGGTTTTAAAAAATCTATGACGATTAACATGAATTCCAAGTGATCTAAACATCTTTTAAAATTTATTGTTAAGCCTTAACTGTAGTCAGCCCTCCACATTTAATTTTTGTAACAACCCTATGACACAAGTATAGAATTTCATATGATAAAATCTGTGATTACTATCTCCACTTTAGAGATCAGGAAACTGAGGCACAAAAAGGGAGAGTAAGTTGCTCAGTGACTCACAGTTAGTAAGTGGAGGAGCTGGAAACAGAGCTCAAGGAGCAATGAGCTCCCTTGAATACTGCTTCCTGGCTCCACAGCTCCATCCGCTTAAGGCCAGGTTGACCACAAGCATAATACACCTCTTCTGAGCCCAAACTAAGCAAATGGAGAGCCACGTTGACAGCATAGACAAATAATAGTGAGATTAAATTCTCAACCGTAGCTAAAGAGGTTAAAACTTGAGACTTTAGCTCCCAGAGTGGAAACCTTTATTCCTGCCTCACTACAGCTTTTGCTATAAACCAGACCCCTCCTTTTCTCTCAATCTTTCTTGTCCAGTATAGTAGCACCTGCCACGCACTGCTACTGGGCATGTGAAATGTGGCAAGTCCAAGTCGGGTGCCCTGTAAGCGTAAAAACACACCATACTTTAAAGGATTACTACAAAAATAATATATTTCAATATTTTTTATATTGATGATGAGATGTAAAAATAACATTTTGGATTTATTGAGATAAATATATTATTACAATTCATTTCACCTGTTTCTTTTCACTTTTTGTAATATGGCTACTACAGAATTTTAAATACGTATGTGGCTCAAATCATATTTCAATGGGACAATGCTCCTTGAAACTTATCCCTTAATCACAAACTTCATATAGCTGAATCATCGGCACAAGTCTGTAAACCGACAGAAACAGTAACTCCAAGAAAAGCAGTTTGCTTCCCCTGCCTGCAACAAAATGACTCCTTAAAGGTCCCTCATCGTCTCCACAGGCCCTGTCTCCACCTCATACTTCTGCCCTTTCTGCCCTCCATACAACACTGCTGAGCACCCTAACCACACAGTGGGCCTGGCCTACCCACACACTTCAACTGACCTGAACACCAATTAGGCACTTGAGAGTGAAGACACCTATATATCAAGTTCTGTGAACAAAAAAGGAAGGGTCATCAACTTCCCCACCTATTCTCCCACCTCTGGTCTCAAGGAGGATGTTGCCTCAGTATCCAGGAATTCTTTCACTCAGGCAGATGTGGCTCACCACAGCTGGGCTCTACCTGGATCCTCCTTGGTTAGCTATAATTCTGTCCCCACCTTTCCTGTCCAGGAAAAGTCAGAATTGGGTTGAGTCTCGAGCATCATCTGAACAGAGTGGACATCCAGTCACGTGTGGCAGCCACCTGAGGGCTTCCATGGGAAACCGTTACTCATTGGCTCATAGACTCGAAGATGAGGGAGTTAAGAAGAAAACTCGTGGGCAAAAAAGTGAAAATTTCACCTTTGGCTAATAGGAGGAGATGAAACTAGACTGGTTCAGAAAGGAAAACACAAGCTAACCAACTCTGGATAGGGGAGCAGGACAGGCTTCCTGCAGGCTGAAGAATATTAGACTCAGAGGCATGAGAAGTCCAATCCTCTTGCAACTGAGGAATAGGGAAATAGGAAGTGTCAAGTAAAGAGGTTAAGTAGAGATGAGATAGAGGACACTAAATTTTACTTTTTATTTGTTCTTTTCTGTTAGCTGCCAATTCCAGAAAGTTTTTAAAGCCCACCAACTTCCTGTTCAGAATCTCTCATGTCCATCCTATGCCACTGTCCCAGTCCAGATCTTCATCCTTGTCACAGTCCCACCCCACCCGCAGCCTAGACTGGGCCATAGCAACAGTCCCACAGATGACCACAATCAACCCCCTTCAGAAACCTTCTGTACACCCAGCTAAGTATAATCAACATGATTTACCCATTTTCATGGCACTTTGCTGTTCAGAAACATGTTATGCCACCCTGATTTCTATACAAATTTATCAGATTTCAAAGTTTCTGATCCTACCCTTACTTGAGCATTTCCGATCCTACGCAAAATGAGCATTTTCTCCTCTGTACCCCTCCCTCCAAAGCAACTCAGACATTCCACCTACTAGAAGGTACCCCCTTATTCCCACTCCCCATCAAAGGCGGAATGGACACTAATACCTTCAACATCTTCAACATCGGTTGCTCCCACCCTATAGGAGCAAACAGAACAAAGGCAGTCCTCCATAGGGACTCTGCAATCTGGCCCATTCTCTACCCACCACTGCACACTAGACACTGCTCTCTTTCCATCCCCTATCACATAATATCTGTCTACATCTCTCTACCTTTTTTTGGAGAAAGGGTGTGAATTCCATCACAAAAGCCCTATCCTTTCCATCTGCTTATCGGAACCCTACTTCAGCTTCAACATGTTCCTTAAACACAGTTTCTTGCAAGAAGTCTGCCAGACACTTCACTTCTCACTGATCTCATTCTCAAAATCTCCTTTCAATACAATGTGCTATTTTGCTATGGATTACCTTAAAGCATTCATTATTGCATTGTGGGTACTATGTCCGTTGGTATGAACTGTAAACTCCTTGAGGGCTTGAGTCATGGCTTAAAGTCATTTGCCTGCAGCTGGCACCAAGCAGGCATTCAAACGCTTGATTTATTAAGTTACATTGATTAATTATGTTACTTTATAATAAATGCTTTGCTTCCTTTGTATGCCAGACTAAGAGCAGAGGTTAAATGGCACAGATCTTTAATAATATCCATTCATCTTTTATGGAACCACTCCTTAAAATTAACTATCTTATAATGTTACAAATAAATTAATTAAGCAAGTAAGCAGTTAAAAATGATGAAGTACTTTCAAAGACTAACATGTCTTCATTTTAATAAACCAATGCTATTTAAATGGCCTATGAACATGACTATATCTCTAATATAAAGTAAATGTTTCTTTAAAACCCTTCCAAATTTAAAAAATCATATAATAAACATTTTCCAAATGACAGCAGTATAGCCATCTTAAGAACCCAGTGCCTAAACGTATTCATTTAAGAACAGTCTGTACATGACCTGAAGAAAATCAGTGGAACTGTTTATAAAGACCTAATTACAAAATGGTCCACAAGAAATTCTGAAGGAAAATTCACAGTTCCACAGTCCTCCGTTATTCAGTGAAGTGCTCTTGCATAGGCCTAGGGCAATCAAAGGAAGCAAAAACTGGACAAATCAAACAACAGGACTGTTTATACCTTTCACATAATCTAGCATTAAACACACACACACATTTTAAATCATTTTTAACCATTATTATTTAATAAGCCAGTTCCGGCACTTCTGGTTTCATATCCAATTTTTTTTTTTTTATGGCGAAAGTGTTTCCTGAATTTTGACTCAACACATTACTGGACATTTAAGCTTACGATAACACTTACTCAAATTACCAAAACTCACTGTTCCATGAACCATCCTTCGTACTGAGTTTCTGTTTTAAGTTCCTCTCCAGTGTTGATATCTATACTGGAAAATGCTGCTGGTTGCCCAAATTAACCCCCAGTGGATTGGGTACATGTTTTAAATGTTACTTCCAATTCTCTAGCATGTGCAGGAAAATCCCCATCAGGCACTAGCGTGACTGGCCCCCTCCCCTAGATCAGAAGCAAGGTCACAGATGTTGGGACCCATATGGTTGATATGGGATCCTGGTCCCTGCAGTTGCTGGCACTGTGGTCCAATCAAGAATAATCAAAGAGCAGAAAGGCTGCTTACAGCACTGGAATCACAGCAGGCTTCATCACAATCTCCAGAACAGAATCAGCATGCTCCTTCCTCCTGTGCAGTGTAAATCCAAGAGCGTTCGGGCCCCTGGGCAGCTGGCACTGAGCAGGAGAGAGAGGATGCGCAGGCCAGAGGCAGAGATGACACAAGAAAGAGGCAAAATGAGTGCTTCTCGTACCCAGCTTGCAACAAAAAGAACCTGACATTCTCCTCCTGCTTTTGAGATCCAGGGTAACAACAGCAGCTGTTTTTAAATACATTCCTTGCACTGTACTAGGTGCTTTTCATTTATTACCTCAATGACATTTTTATCCTCACGACTCTTGGCGCTAGCATTCTCCTAGCTTACAAATGAGGAGACCAAGGCAGGAGGAGCTATGTCAGGTGAGAACCCAGGTCTGGTTTACATCTAAGCTCAGACACCTTCTGTTCTGCTGCACTACCCCTCGACTGCATAAGCTTCAGGCAACTGATGGCAAAGTATTAAAAGAAGACTTCTTTAGAAGTGCGTATTTGCCTGGGCAATCTATAAGACATATGCACTTTTTCCCCATAAAAATGAAGTTTTAATATGTGAACTCTCTGGAGTTCTGGGTCATCTTATTTTCACGGCATCACATTTTTCATTTGTTAAAACTATCATTCATCAATGTTGATAGTGTCTACTGGACACAAGAAACAATTCTACAGTTCATGGATGAAATAAACACAGGTCATCTATGGCCATGCTACCCTGAACAAACCAAATCCCATCTGATCTTGGAAGCTAAGCAGGGTCGGGCCAGGTTAGTACTTGGATGGGAGACCACCTAGGAAGACCAGGTGCTGTAGGCATAAAATATAAAAAAGGGTTTATAAGCTGACAAGGTCCTTGCAATCTATGAGGTCAATCAAGGGTTGCCCCCCCAAAAAAATTAATTGATTAATTAATTAAAGGAAACATAGGTCGAACTCTAATTCAACTACACAAACCCCAAATTGCTGTCACTACTCTTGGAAGGTAGTGAGAGGCGGCCACCAAGCACCTGACTTTTGTGTTTGTACAGAGAAGGCAGAACCACCTAGATTTTTCATCTAGGAGGCGGGAGCTAAACCCTAACCAAGTCTCTCTGCCAAGAGTCCGGACACTCAACAACTGTCTCCTCCCGATCTAGGGGAGGCAGGCATCTTGCCAGGCATTTCACATGCATTATTTCATTTAATCTTGGGAATAACTGTATGGGTTGTGTACAACTGTCAACCCATTTTAAAGATAGGGAAACTGAGGTTAACAGTTTATTCATATTTAAGCTTGTTGACATAACCATATTTATATGTTTAGTGCTCCATGAAGCAATGCAGGATTAGCAAACTGACATAACTACAGCTCTAGTGCATGCTGTGTTCACAAATAGAATCACTTTGAGACGGAAATCTAGAGTGTGTTGAGGGTCTTGGAAAAAAAACTGCTCAAAATGATAGCATCCCCAGGGCCCAGTACAGTGCCTGGTACACCACAGGCTGTCAACAATTATTGGTTGAATAAATAAATGTAAGCAAATATTTCAGCTTATAAAATTTTGCCTCACATCCCACTTCTCTGTGCCTTCACCCAGCCCTCACCCATTGCCACCTCTTACAGCTCCTGCCTGCCCCCTCTTCGGGCCCTGCACAGCACCCAGTGCTCACAGCAAATCACATAAACTCTGAGCTAAACTTCCATTTAAACAGACTGTCCATCTCCACAGCCTGGCATTTAGAAGCCTCTGGGCCACAGAAAGATGAGCTCCCATAGAACTTTCTAGGCCCAGAACTCACTGAAGGGGCATATTTGACTGCAGTGACAACTTCAAAAAAAAAACAATCTGGGTTAAAATGACATTTGTTAAAGCCGGCCTCATCTGAACTGGGTTAGTGTAAACCTGAATATCAATGAGGCAGGAGTTAAAGTTCTACTTCTGCTCAGAGCAAAGCATACAAAAGTGGTTTCTGGATGAGAACTGGCCCCAACCCCACTGCCAGGCTGCAAACGTGTACTAAAGCACTTACAAATTTAGGTTTGGTTGCCTGGCCTCTTCTCAAAAGGCCTTATTTGGAGAAAGCAGGAAACAAAGGTTTTGCCTGAGAATACTGTCAGGAGTCTACAGCAAAGGAAAGCAAATGGAATTTCATCTAAGCACTCAGGATGAATAAAGAGCTGTTGCCGGCGATTTGATGTTTAACCACATAATCTACATTCTTCATTTGTTCTTACTGGGACACTTCAGATGTCATTCTCTAACTGGAAAACAGTGCAAGGGTTTTTTGTTGTTGTTGTTGTTTGTTTGTTTTTATGGTGACGTTGGTTTACGAAATCTGGTAAGTTCCAATTGAACATTTTAACGGGAAGGCACAGATATATTTACATGTGTGCTCACCTCCCATAGTTAGATTTCTTTCTGTCACCACATATTTGACCCCTTTTACCCCACCTACCCCTCTACCCTCTGGTAACCACTAGTCTAATGTTCATATTCATGAGTGCAAGGATCTTTTGACAATGCTTTTTAAAAAGAATTCATTTAAAGCAGTGAATTAAATTGAGAATTATTCAAAAGTAAAAAAAGAAAATTTCATAGTAAATGAAAGGAAAACAAAATATATGACATATTAACTCCTACTGACAAAAATTTAATTAGAAGTATTAGAAATAACAGTAGCTGCCCCCATATAGGGAGTTCTTTCTTCATGCTCAGTACTTCCATTGGATCCCTGTGAGAAAACTGAGGTAGGCATTTTAGGAAAATGAGGTTCAGGGAAATCGATGAGTTGGGCAAGTTCCAAAGCAAGAATGTGGAACCCAGTCCGTCTCCAAGCTTAGTAATGACAGTCCTCAGAAGTTCCTCAAACTGGCTGAGGTCAGAAATGCTTTTCCTAAGTTCGTTTGTTGTTGGATGCAAAGACTTCAGTGTGGTTTCAATGCTGAGTCCTAGCTGTGCTTTTTCTGAATCAGTGTGAGCACTGATCCTTTAAAGCTTTGAAACAAAGCTTTACGGGATCCTTCATGGTAGATAACCTGCAGGACTAAGCCACCTACTCCATAGTTTGCAGGCTTAGCTATAAATTAAATTCACCTGGAAAGCTTTAACACCATACCAAAGACCCAGGCCTCAATTACGTGAGACTCTGGGGACAGAGCCTGAAAATCTGTATGTTTAACCGCTCCCAAGAACCACTTACGTGTTGGAAAGTAACTCGCCTTAATCATCTCCACAAGCATCTTGGGGACATCTTTAGTGTAGTTCTCAATTTCAAATGTTTATGAGAATCACTCAAGGGCCTTTAAAAAATTCTGATGCTCAATCCATACCTTAAACCATCAGGTTCTCTGAGGGTGGGACCCAGGCATCAGTAGTTTGTAAAGATCTCCAGGTGACTCCAGCCGGCAGCCATGGCTGAGCTCCGAAGCTTTAGCAGCCAGTTATTTGCACTAGAATCCCGGTGTTCCAAAGGGCCATCCACTGGCAGCACCATCACATCGTTTTTCTCAAACTTCCTGCCTTCTCCCTTAGCATCAGGCACCTGAAGTTGGTGCTAACACCCCAAAGTCTTTCCATGTGTCGGTCACTTAAGTGACATGTCCCTTTACGGACACATGGCATGACTCTAACCTTTGTCCTCCAGAATCATTCCTGCTATCGAATGATTCATCTCATATGCACTTGCAACATTTGTCATTCTCTCACCACTTTCTATTTTATTATCTCCACTTCCTCTTCTCTCTTATTAGCATTTCAACACCGCCACTTCTTTTGCCCTCTTGGACAACATGGGGTTGATACTATTTCAGGCATGTGAAACCTAAGCACAAAGCTACACAGTGTGGCTGAAGCCAAACTGACATCCCAGGAACGCTGCCCTACACTGGAGGTGGGTAGAGTTGACTGCACTTCTTTACTTACACAGATAAGAGTTCATACAGAAAGTTTTAAAGCAGAGGAGCTTTGTGCTGGCTTTCGTGTGCAGCTCCTCAAGAAGCAAAGTTCAGCAGGTTACCCCAAATACCCCATGCACACGTTTTGATTGACGTAAACCTTCTTACAAGTGGCATAATGAGAAAAATTCTATACAGAAAGCAAAATGCTCTCTCTTTATCCAACAATTTTAATATGTAAAAGCAGCAGCATTCATTGTCAAGATATTCACGCAAAGGGCAGATCAGCTTCCCTAAAACTTATACTACTCTGGACTACTAATGAATGGCTGACAAATTTAATCTGTATCTTCACCCTGCAAACCACCCTCCTTCCACATACAAATATCAGCATCAAAAAAAAAAAAAATTTATAGCACTAAGAAAATGCATTTGCTTGATAAAGTACTTCTTGTACTAGGTAAGACTTTGTTCATTACTTTGCTTTTCTCAATGCTATCTCTGATTACTTCTGCAAAACTATCAATGGGAAATTCACAGACAATGAATTGAGTCTATAATGAGAAAAGCAGATCTGATTTCCATACAAATTATAAGATAAAATGTGGCAATAATTTACTCCAATAATTTTTATGGGAAAGATCAAGAGTATTGACTTTTAAAATTAGGTCTCCACTAATGTTCTAAATTCACTTCAATCTTCTTCCTAATAATTGGTAGTTGAGAAGGAATTTTAGGATAATATTTAAAAGTTAATTAAAAACAGTGTAAGCATTCATGTCAGTCAACCATGACCTCTGCTCTACAATGCATTTAAATGCATGTCACCTTGACCTGTAACACAGCAATGTAAAAAATTTTGGTCAATATAAATCAAATGTACACTAATTTATTCAGCAGGTTTCCTGGTATCTGAATCAACATTAGAAATCTAACCTGTATTTGTTATTCTGTTATTGACAAAAAGAAGCATATTTAAATGATAACAAGTACTCAGGGGTGTCATTTGGAAGTTAAATTGTTCCCCAAGGACAGCCTCTGTAAATGTCTACATTTAAAGGTCATTTACCACCAAATTATGAACAACTGTTGCATTTATTAGCACAGGCTCAATAGTTTGGAAGCTGCAACTATCAATTTTTACTGACAATGAGATCTAATTATTCACTAATAATAAACAAGAAAAACAGACCTTTTCTATAAACGTTTATTCTCTACAATATGATCACTTTTAGAAAATGAAGACAGAAATTTTCTATCCAAAAAAAATATTCTTCCAACTGAAGGACTAAACATAGCTTAAAATAAATATGAGATAATAAAATACAACACCTTGTTTTCATGTTATGTTCACCCGAACTTAAATAAAAGGGAGAACACTAAAATGTTTATTTATGAATGAAGTATATATTCACTTTTAGAAGGAAGTGTTAATTTTACCATGGGGTATCTGGTCAAACATTCTGGGTGCTTCTGTGAAGGTTTGTTTTTAAAGATGAAATCAATATTTAAAACTGTAGACGGAGCAAAGCAGCTCTGCATTTTGGATGTAACATATTCAGGGTCTGTTACTACAGCCCCTTTATCGAAGGGCCTGAAAAGCTGCTAGTTCCTTTTGAGGTGAGCCCAGAACAAACAAAGACTCTGCCACTGGCCCAAGATGCCATACAAGCTGCTTTACCACTTGGACCAGCAGGCCCAATCAGTAGAGCTTGAAGTGGCGGTGACAGTCAGAGATGCTGTTTGGCGTCTTTGGCAGACCCCTATAGGGGAATTGCACTGCCAGTTCCTTAGGATTTTGGAGCAAAACCCTGCCATCCTCTGTGGATAGCTGCTCTTTTGAGAAACAGCTCTTGGCCTGCTAGTAGGCCTTACTAGAAACTGAAAACTTAACCATGGGCCAAGTTACCACGCAATTTGAGGTGTCCATCACAAACTGGGTGTTATTTGACTTACCAAGCTATAAAGTTAGGTAAGCACAGCAACACGCCATCATCAAATGGAAGTGGTTATATATGTGATCAGGCCCAAGCAGGCCCTGAAGGTACAAGTAAATTAAAGAAGTGGCCCAAAAGCCCACGGTTCCCACTCCTGCTACACCACTTTCTCTCTCCCACCTACGGCCTCACATGGAGTTCCCCACAATCAGTTGATAGAGAAAGAGAAGACTTGAGCCTGGTTTACAGATGATTCTGCACCGTATGCAGGCACCACCCAAAAGTGAATGGCTGTGGCACTACAGCTCTCTTCTGGGACATCCATGAAGGACAGTGGGGCGGGGAAATCCTCCCAGTGGGCAGAACTCCAGGCCATGCGCGCCTGGCTGCTCACTTTGCTTGGGAGGAATGGCTAGATGTGCTATTATACATGATTCATGGGCTGTGCCCAATGGTTTGGCTAGATGGTCAGGGAGCTGGAAAGAACATGATTGGAAAATGGGTGACAAGGAAATCTGAGGAAGAGGTTACACAGATAGACCTCTCTCTCTCTCTCTTTTTTTTTTCTTTACTTGTACAGAATCCTTTTTATTTTCACACATTAAAAAATGAAATACACTATAAAAATGGGTTTTCATAGCAGATTACACATGGATCCATTCAGACTCACTTTCAAAGTGCTGTCAACACTGTAAGCGCTGCCTCGGGCTGCAGCCGTGAGCCCTGGAACCAGCGTATGGATATGAATGCAGTAGCAGGCAGCCCGCAGCGTGGAGGGTTCGGTTCCCCTCTGTTCTTAAATTAGGTTAAATGGCATCGATGTCTATATTTACAAACTTGAAATGTATCAATCTGATGTACATCTGAGACTGGCTGATGGGAGTCTTGGTCTCAGTTTTAAAAAGGGTGGTCTAAATGGCGGCAGACTGGCTGCTATGAGCTCGAGTTTTCATCCTTTCCACTGGGAACTCCCATATTCACATATGTCCCATGTGAATGCTCACCAAAGGGTGACCTCAGCAAAGAAGGATTTAATAATCAAGTGAGTAGGATGACCTGTTCTGTGGATGCCCATCAGCTTCTCTCCCCAGCCACTTATGTCATCATCCAATGCACTCATGAACAAAGTGGCTGCAGTGGCAGGGATGGAGGTTATCCAAGAGCTCTGCAACATGAACTTCTGCTCACCAAGGCCAACCTGCCTGTGGCCACTGAGGAGTGGCCCAATCTGCCAACAGCAGAGACCAACACTGAGCCCTTGATATGGCACCATTCCCCAAGGTGATCAGCCAGCTACCTGGTGGCAGGATGATTACAACAGACTGCTCTCATCATGGAAGGGGGCAGTGTTTTGTTCTTACTGGAATAGACACTCTGGATATGGACTCACCTACCCTGCATGCAATGCTTTTGCCACAACTACAATGGACTTACTGGAATACTTTATCCACCATTGTGGCATTCCACGCAGCATCACTTCTGATTAAGGAACGCGCTTCACAGCAAATGAAGTGGTGCAATGGGTCCATAATCCTGGAATTCACTGATCTTACCAAGCTACCCACCATCCCAAAGCAGCTGGCTCAACATAATGGTGGAATGGCCTTTTGCAGACTCAGTTACAGGGCCGACTGCATGGCACTTGCGGGGCTGAGACAAGGTTCTCCAGACGTCTGTATATACTCTGAACCAGCATCTAATATATGATGCTGTTACTCCAATAGCCAGATTCCCAGGTCTAGGAATCAACAGATGGAAATGGAAGCAACACCATCTCACTATTACCCCTGCTGGCAAAAGTTTTGCTTCCTGTTCCCATGATTTTATGCTCTGCTGGGCAAGAAGTCTTAGTTCCAAGGGGAAGAATGCCCCCATCAGAAGCTACAACAATGATTCCACTGAACTGGAAGTTACGACTGACATCTGGCCACTTTCAGCTCCTCAGTCTATGAAATAACAGGCACAGGGGGAGTTACTGTGCTGACGAGGATGACTGAACCTGACTCTGAAAAGGAAATTGGCTACTACTCCACAATGGAGGTAAGGAAGAGAATGTCTGAAATACAGGCGATTCTTCAGGGTGTCTCGTAGTATTACAATCTAATTCAAGCAGAACTACTACCATCTTAGACCTTTTAGGTATAAAGATCTGGGTCACTACACCAGGTAAAGAACCAGGGCCTGCTGAGGTGCTTACTGAAGGCAAAGGAAATATGGAATGGGTAGTTCAAGAAAGTAGAAATACTTTCTACAAGCACATGACCAATTACAGAAGTGAAGACTGTGTCATGAGTATTCCTTCTGTATTTTGTTATGAATATACTTGTGTGTGTGAATATATGTACATAGTCACATATATACAGCAAATATTTTTATTTTCTTCCCTCACTTATCCCCTTATGTAACATAAGATGTGTTGACTTTATGCCATAGTATTTATGTATTTAATATCAAGAAAAAAGTAGACATGATGCAAAGATTTTACCTCCTCTTCTGTGGAAGGAGTATGTTTTCAGTTGTATGCAGGATAGATGTATCATGTCAGGCAAAATTATGATCTTCATATTGTCTTTACTTAGAGATTAACTATGGTTTAAAAAAGAGATGTGTATGGTTGCCAAATTGACAGGGGTGGATTTGTGATGGTTAATTTTATGTGTCAACCTGATTGGGTCACAGGATGCCCAGATATTTGCTCAAACACTTCAAATTAAGCATGTCCAAAAATAGGACTTCTGATCTATCCCCTTAAATCTGCTCTACTTAAGTCCTTCCACATTTCAATAAATACTGCCACCATTCTTCCAATTGCTCAATCTAAAAACTTTGGTGTCATCCTGCTCCTCATTTTCTTTTTTTTTTTCCACTCCAAATCTAATCCATCAATGAATCCCATTGGTTTCATCATCAAAAGCTATCCATAGTCCAACCATCTTCCACCACTTCCACCAAACTGCTCTAAGTCATCATAGTCTTTTACCTGGAATACTACAATAGCTTCCTCCTGAGCTCCCTGCTGACATCTAACCCTTTTATAGTCTATTCTCCACATCTGATCCTTTTGAAACAAACCAACATGTGAGGGCAAGAAATTCCATCTGTAAAAACTTACTGAATCACACCATTCTTCTGCTTCTCAGCTCTCAGAGTAAAAGCTTTTTCATTTCTTTTCAGGCCTACCACTCTATCTCACATTATCTGCCCCACTGAACTACTGAAGAATAGAGGGAAGAAATAAAATGGTATCACTGTGGTCAAGTTGCTAAATTATTAAATTCAAGTGGGCTCGGCATAAGGAAATGATGATTCTTGTTTTAACTAACTCTGGGTACTTAAACTTTTGAACTTTCCAGCCCTGCATCAATCCCTGGATGCACATCAGTGGGTCGTGTGTTAATGCCTGGCATACAGCAAGCCTTCAATTAACCATCTGAAGGACCTCATGAAGAAAATGTTCCATTGTCTACACCACTGGACAGCTGATGAATACCATCTTGGACCAATCCAGGGGCTGAGAATGCAGAACTAATTCTTCTCAACAAGGTACTTTTGACTAGAAAACTCTCAGACTTTTCTTTCTCCTTCAGAATATTCTGGATATTGCCTGTAGTGTTTCTGATTTGCAAACCCTATAACCCTTGAATAAATCATCATTTATTTTCTAGCAAATCTCTTGACTCTTTTTGAGTTCATTCAACATTGCCTATGACCTCATCTCCTATTACCCTCTACTCTCTGACTCCCGTCCAACACCACTGAACTCCTTTCTATATCTAAAACACACTGGGCACACTCCCATCTCATCCCTTTTGTTCCTTCTGCCTACAACACTCTTCCCCTAGATAACCTCATAACTCGCCACCTCACCTCCTTCAGGTCTGTGTCCTAATATCACATTCCCATTGAAGGCTTCTCTGATGACCCCTCAGCACACTTTATCCCCTTTGTTTATTTTACTCAGTAGAACTTACCACTAGGATACTATATGTAATTTAATTATCATGTTATTTTTCTGCCCCACCCCACACATCCAACAAGACTGCAAGTTCCTAGAGGAGACTTTTGACTCTGAGGTTAGAACCTTTTGACTGTTTTGTTCACTGCCTTGTGCCCAAGAAGCAGATTAGTTAGTACCTGCAACTTAGTAGTCAATAAACATTTGTTAAATAAGTGAATGACTGGTTTCCATTTTCTCTTGATATTAGAAACAATGCTACAATGAATAGCTTTCTGTGTATACCCTTGTGCATTTGCGGACACTGACCAAAAAGTGGGAAGGTTGAGTCAAAGGGCATGTAAACATTTTATTTAATAAATATTGCCAAACTGACCTCCAAAATCGATCTTCCAAGCTACAGTTTCACCCACAGTGTGTTAGAGAACCTGTTTCCCCTCACCCCCATTCTCTTCAGGCTGGTTTTTATCAACCTTTTTCATTTTGCCTATTAACTTAAAAAAAAAAAAATAACCTTGTTTTCAAATTTGCCTTTCTTTAATTACTGGTGAGATTATCTTTTCATATATTTTTCGTCACTGGTACCTCTGATCTTGTTCCTCTTAAAAACAAACAAACAAATAACAAGCACGCTTATCAATTTGTAACTGCTTCCAGGACAAAATTGCATCTCGGTACCTACAGTCCAACTAAACCACTCAACCTAATCTTCCAACTCCAGTGCCACCCCCACCACCTACCCCTCCTAAACACCGATCCATACTTTTTACCCTTTCCCATGCCCTTCCTAGAAGCTGAGATGATCTTCCTTCTCTAACTGACAAACTCCCACTCATCTTTCCAGAACAAGCTTTCATGGTGGCTACTCCTGCACCCACAATACCAGCACAATGCCTGGGAGAGGATAGGCACAAAATAAAAAATCACAAGAGTGAATTTTTGCTCTACCTGCTTTACATGATCCTGACAATAAAATGAATTTCCAGTAGCAAGATGGAGAGGAGGGTGAAGATTTAGAAGAGAGAGACATTTACAGCTTCTAAAACAATTTCTAAATTTCTGAATTCATCTAAATTCACAGAACTAAGAAAAAGCAACTGGTAAGACTCAATTCACATACCGGTTCTTCCTTAGACTAAGAATTATAATGTGAACACCTGGATAATTTACCTTTTTTATAAAAATCAATAAAAAGAGGTCAACAGCATATTTCAAGGGCCCACCCTCCCCTTTCCCAAAAAAAAGCAACTAGGAGACACTAGCATGTTTCAAATATATCCATTCTAGTCATCAGAATTTACCAGCAAACCACCTGGGAACTACACTGTGATAACATTGCTCACCTATCAGATTGGCAAAAATCCAAATGCCTAACAACAGGCTCAGTCAGTGAACTTGTAAGGAAACCTGCATTCTCAAAAACTCCTCTGGGAATGCAAAATAGTACAATCCCTGAAAAGGGGAATTTGACGATATTTGACAAAATTAAGTATGCATTTACTTTCTGATACAGTAATCCACTGCTAGTATCCATTCTAAAGGCTACACTGACAAAAATACAAAAACTCTTAGGTTAGTGACTACAGCTGACAGTGGAGAACAAGTTACAGAAAAGACTGTCCTGTCTTGTGTATGTCCCTGTGTAGTGATCTCCAGGGTACATTGTTAAAAAAAAAAAAAAAAAAGCAGGAGGAAGAAAATGTTTTAATATACTACTGTTTAATCTAAGTAAAGCAGTAGGGCACAGATGCATTTGAATTTGCTGATATATATATTTTTTAAATGGAAAGATAACCATAACTTTGTTCAATGGTCATCCATGGGAGAGGAAGAAAATAGTGTGAAAAGGACATGACAGAAGCTAGAATTCTGTAGGTAAACCTGCTACACCATACACTTTACACAATATATAGCAAAATTATTAAAATAAAAAAAAAAACCTTAAGAATATAAAATAAAATAAGGCTGGGTAGCTAGGTTGGTGTTATAAACAGAGAACAGCCAATCTAAGTAGTTTTAAACACAGTCAATTGATTGCATACTCCCACTAAGGTAGATCAAAGAAAAAAAAAAACTTGTTAAAAAAAGTTTTAAGCTGTATTCAGTAATCAAGTTGATGATAGTACTGTTGATGATAAGACACTCTCTGATGTGTATAATGTGAAAGTAAATTATTAATTATATGATATTCTAATTTCATCAATCTCTGCATCTAAAGTACCAAGATTTTCAGTGTGGGAAAGACATAGTTGAGAATAGAAGAGACTAAGAAAAAAAATGTCCTGAATTTGCCATGTATTTTATCTTTAAAAATTCCTAGCTTTGACCACTAAAAAGAAACCTCCACAAACCCAGTGTCAGTGTACACACCTTGTGCCCAGATCATGGTCTCTGAATACCATTTCCCACTAAAGGCCACCAGGGATCTTTAGAGAAAAATCAAATTTCAGATCAGGGGCAAGAAAGGGAAAAATGTACATGGACTATCTTGTTAAACTAGAAAGCAATGAAGTTATCAAAGGCCCTTAAGGATGTGTCAGGACACAGTACCCAACTTGACATAGCCAAAGTTGAAAGTGGCCAAAGAGGGGACGAAACGTATAGAAGAATGATAAATGCAATGAAGTGAACTACATCCAATATGTTAATAGCCACACATTCATAACAACATTAATTTCTAAAAGAAAGACTCTCTGATGACCTTTATAAAGCTTGTGATCTTTGGAGGCAACCAACTCATTATTTTGAAAAATAAATAATAAAAATATCAAGGATTCATCCTACTTCTTTTTAAAAAAAACTACACCTCAGAGTAACTAATTTACGATGCAAAGTTTCACTTTACATATGTATTCAAGCCAATAAATGAAGAAAGAATGATAAAATCAGAACATCAGTACTTGGCAACCATTAACGTGTTACTAGATCTGGGCAATGCTCTTCAATGCTAGCTGCTAGCATCACAAGTCAAATGTGAGAATGATCCAGCCTCCACAGTTTTACAATATAAGAAATAGAAAACTATTCATAATGACACAAAAACATAATCAACAGAATCTACTGTGGGAAACTCTACAGGAACAAATGTCACGGTTTATACAACAAAATAATTATAAAAGAAAAAGGAGAACAAGGTGGAAAAAGAACCTATAGATTAAAAAAGACTGAGAAAACATATTACGCAATCACATTATGTGAATCTTGTTTCAATTCCAATGCAAACAAACTGCATTAGAAAAAAACAGGTATGGGAAAATTAAGAGAATGTAAAAATGGATTAATATTTATAAATTTTTGCTTATTTTTAAGTGTCTAAAGATTTTGTAATTATATTTTAAAAGGGGAACCTTTGTTTTTTCAACGCAGCAACTGAAAATATTCATAGAATGCTCTGAAATTTGCTTCAGAATGAAACCAGGGAGGGCATGCAAAAAGTAGTGAGAATGAGTAGGAACCAAAACCAGCACTGAGTTTATCATTGTTAGAGCTGAGTAAAGGGGTCATTATTCTCTTCACTACTATCTATGTTAAAATTTTCCATAATAAACAGTTACTTTTAAAAGGAAGGAAGGGCAAGACAACGATGGAAAATAAAACCAAACAAGACATATACAAAGCAAGTATAACAGGAAATTCCATCATCAAAAATCTGAACAACTACCTGGAAAAACCAGCATAAGAATGCAAGGTATGAGCTCATGGCTCCTTTGCTTTGGAGAGATGCAGTGGGGGATGGAAGAAAATAGAGAAGGTGGAAATTAGGTAACTCTATGCCTTCAATAATATTATTTCCTAATCACTAATATAAGTATAGTAGCCTTCATGATCTTCAAGGAAAAAAAAAGAAACATATGTAGCAAACAAGGCTAAAAAAGTAAACCTGAATTGACATACGCAGCTTGAAAGTTGTAATAAGAACATCAGTTGGTTATTAAGTAATTATTGCTTCTGAAGTATTCAAAGTATTTGTGAAGAGTTTATTTTACATAGCATAAATATTTCTTCTGGACACGTATTTACATTATTAATTCACATTAGAGCTTTAAAAAAAAAGTATATATATATATATATGACTTGGTCTGTACAGGTTTATTTCTAATAACACACCAGCCTCATTTTTGAGACAGTGTGCTACAATTTAAACTACTAACTTAGTATCACATCAAAGCAGATGAAACAGTGCAATGTACTATCCTGGACTGGATCCTGTAACAGAAAAAGGACATTAGTGGAAAAACTTGTGAAATACAAATAAAGCCTGGGGCTTCCTTCATAGTAATGTACCACTGTTAGTTTCCCTGTTTTGACAGTACAATGGGAAAGCACGATGTTAACAATAAGGAAACTGGCTGAGGCGTATATGGGAACTCAGTATTAACCTTGCAACTTCTCTACAAATCTAAAATTATCTCAAAATGAAAGGTTTACATAAAAAGAATAGGCATATTACAAAGTAAAAACTACTAAAAAAAAATTAAAATGTATTTCTAGCTCAATGAAAACAAACTTACTTCTGTTCCCAAGTTTCTAAGCACTGTATTTGCAAAATCCAACTCTTATAAAAATTTTGATTTTCAAATCAATGTAGCATTGTTTGTAAAAGTTCAAGAATATTTTCAAACTGTATTTCTTGTCCTTTGGTACCATAAGGAACAAATCTTACAGTACTTGATTGAATCATTCAACACATATTTAATGTTCCCTTAAGCTGTTTGTTCACTTACCATGAGAGAGGCACTGTGACAGCTTTGTCCTTGCTACACAAAGGCCTCCTTCATCATAGGTGCTTACAATAGATGACTGAAAGATATTGCTGTGGACACTGTGCTCTCACTGTCCTTCTGACCTTCTCCAACTGTGGTATTTCCAGAGTTAGATGGTAGGAATGAACTGACCTCATTCCCAGCTCCAGAGATGCCCCTATTTTAACTCCACCTGGTTAACCTACCCTTGCCATGTGATTGGTTCAGGCAGCCCCAGCCTCAGCCATTCGGCACACAGGATCACCCTGGCAACGGGACTGGTTGGGAAACCAACTGCAGATAATGAAATATGAAGGGAGATGTATTTATTCAGAGCTTCAGGGGAAAAAATGTACATACCCCTTCTTCCTCTGAATGTTGCAGTATACAAAAAGAAATTTTTTTTAAATCTGCCCTTGTTACAATTTTTTATCCTCAGGTAGAAGCTATTCTAAGGATGAAAACAAAGAGGATGGTCACTCTCTGGCAACCAGGCCCCCTAACTTAACCTCCATGTCTCATTCTCACAAATATAAAATAATATTACTTCTTTCAGATCACTGTTGATTCCAAAGGAATATCTGCACTGTGTTTATGCTAAAAAAGAAAAAAACAACAACTAAGAATTGAGATGATATAAAAGCACTGATAATTTTGTGGTTATATTTACATTTTGGTTGTTATTTAGAAATTCTTTATCTGTCACATAGCCATAGCGAAATATTTACAGCTGAAATTACATCTTGAATTTGCTTCAAAATATTCCAGAATTTTTAAAAAATGGACAGGGGTAAATGAAATAAAAATTGTGAAATATTGAAGGTAATATGGATATGGTAGTTCATTATATTGTTCTATTTTTATATTTGAACCCATAAAATATGAAAACAATAACGATCCCTGCATATATCTCAATATTATGGTCATGTATATATGAAGCTGCCTTACGTACTGAAAAGCATGATACATCAAGTAATCAGTGAGACTCCAGATCCCAAGAAAAAAGATATATTCACACAAGCACAACACAGTCGGTCAAAGATAATGAGTTAAAATGGACTTGAAAAACCATCTAATTCAATGCCTTAATTTTTACTGCTATGAAAAATGAAAACTAAAACATTCAAACTTTTGTGCTGTTACCTGAGTAGTAATTCTAGTTTTGTTGCTTTTACCAACAACGTATCTGAAAGGTGAAAACACGCAGGGCCTGCTTACTCCCACGTCCAGTGGACAGGTCTCCATCCTCATCTAACAAGACTGCTCAGCTGCATCTACCACTTTTCCTTCTTGTAAACATCTATCACCCTTTCCCTCCCCACCTCACACCCTTGGGTTTCCTGCTCCCTCTAGATGCTGTACTAATAAATCTTTGCTCTTGCAAGTTCTAGAATTTGACTTTCAGTCCTCCCTCTTTCCTCATTCCCCATGCTCTTCTTGAGAATAGCATCAACTTTTATGCTTTTTCATCTTTCATGCTGAATAACCCATCCTAGAGCCATATTTCTGGCCCAGATCTTTATATATCCTCAACTCCAATATCAAATAGCCTCATCCCACAAAAAACTCGACAGGACCCAGATGAAATTTCCCTCCTGCTTCAGTTCCTATTTGGTCACTGGCAAACACAGCCAGGGGAGTCACCCTCCTGTCTCACATGTGGTCACCAGGTCCTGGGGATTCTTGTTTCACCCCCAGCCTGGTTCAAGACCTCATCCCTCTTCTTTCTGGTTTTGCAAGCTTCTCTTAAATGATTAATGCTTTAGGGCCATCTTTGTAAATGCAAAGCTAATCACGTTACTTACTTCCTTAAAATTCTCCAGTGACTTCCCATTATCTGCAGTTGAAGTCCATCGTCCTTGGTAGCACCCAAAACTAGTGAGCTGGTTTCTCCCCACCGGTCAGGAATCACTCTGCATAACCCTGCTACTTACTCTGAACTCCAATCTCTACCCTGAATCCTGCCCAACTAACTCACTGAGCTGCTTCATGCCTCAGAAGCACCACTTCTAGTTAATGTTCTACAGAAATCGGAGTAGTAGGCATAAAAAAGCATGTGCAGAAATGTCTTACTCCAGCATTTGACATAGTTGCTAAAAATTAGAAGCAAATGTCAATGGCCATCCACAGAAATCTGGGTAAACGAATTATGGCGCATTCCTTCTGTGGAAGATCCCTCTGCTAGTAGTTAGAAGAAGACAGACCTACCCATATTGACACAGAAAGACATCCATAAGTTGGAGAATGACTGTTATAGTAAAATCATGCCATTTATTCTTTTAAAAAATAAGAAGAAGAAGAAGAAGAAGAAAGCTGTTTTCACAGCATGGGGGAAAAGTCTCTAAGAAAGCACCCATACCTATGTTTTATCTCTGAGAGCAAAGGACTGGAAGCAGGGAGGAAGAACCACCCTATTCACCTTTAAACTTTCTATCATTGAATTTGTTAGAATGTGACATGTTTCTCAAATTTAACACACAAACATAATCACTAAAGTAAAAGGTATTTTTACGCTAAAATACACATTTAAGTTTCTTTTATATTTTTAAACTCTGGAGTTTTTAAGGTGGAATATTTTTCAATGCTAAATTCTCAGGATTTAGAAGAGACATAGCTGACACTCAGTTAATATCTTCTGAATGAATAAATTGCTGTACAATTAAAAAATAGTTGCTTAGAGGGAATAAAATATCTAATAACTGCTTCACAAACTCACAAAGGAAAAATATAACCTGCAGAAGGTATCTTAACAGTATGGTTACCAAGTCAAACGACTTAGGATTTTCTTTAAAAGTAAACTTAAAAAAGCACACAAACTCTCATCATTTAAGCTACTAGTTTAAAAAGGGCTCCTTCTAAGTCAGTTTAATTTGCAACCTGGAGTCTGGCACATGCCTGGTAATAATACCAGCAATAAAAAACTATGTGAAAAACTTGGGGGAAAACAGATCCTCGAACAAAAGAAAATCAATAATAGCCAGCAGCTTTAATTTTGATCTACTTAAAAATGCTTATTTGAGGAGGTAATTAGCTTTTAGCTTAGACTACTGTGACCACTTTCATCTAAAGACCAAGAGCCCTGACAAACAGCCTTTTCATCTTTAGATCCTAAAAGACTGCCCCAAAGATAGAAGGATCTTATGACTGTTGATGTTGTTGGAAGGTGAGGTACCTGGAAAAATGAAAGACAACCAGAGTTTCAGGCCTTAGGGGGGAAAAAGCCTTAAATAGGTCCAAATTTAAGTTCAACACACCATCTCTTTGTTTAAGGGAGATACAGAATATTTAACCAAATATTAATTCATCAGAAAGGATTATCTATGTAAAGAATGGCCACGTGGAGCTCAGCTTCCCCTGGTTGCATCCCCAAGGGAAGGCACTCTGAGTACTTGTTTTGAGACACTTCCACCCAGCAGCCTACTTAGTTCTAAAAATCCACATACGGTGTGCATTTTTTTTTAAGCATTACTCTTAATTTAAAAAATTCCTTTGAGAGGGTGATTTTATCCTCCCTATGAAAACACAAATTAATGTAACGGTGTTTAGCAAGTGAGTGAATTAGAAGTGAATAAAATAGCAATTCTTTCAGACTACCCTATGAAATCTTCTCCAAAGCCCACCTGTTCTTTAACAACTGGAAATAAATTCTTCCAAGCTCTAGCCAGCTAGATGCATTTCTCCCTCTAGCAATGACTGTCTACAGAAAGATGTCTAAATTCTTTGGGAAATCAACCACCTACGGTTTACTTACTAAACTCGCTATCCAAAGGTCCCAAGCCCTGGCCTCCGCCCTTGCCGCCCACGCCTCCGCTGAGTAGGAGCCAGGTTTTTCATTTCTCAGTGATTCCAGTATTCATTAACTACCTGATTTCATCATTTCACGGCACAGCAGAACTAGAAAACTTTAGAAGCAACCTAAAAGCAACATATGTATGTGTTCACTTTGGCTAATAAGTAGCGACAAATGGTTTTTTAAAATTAGCATAATACCCATCTGAAAGACTCCTACAGAATTTAGAAGCCAACATCAACCCGTCCCGAAGCCACTACTGTCTTGGGCATTAGGAGTACATGTGCGGAAAAACGGCGCGGCGCAGCGCAGCCCGGGCTGCAGGCTGCGGGCGGCGGGAGAAGGGCGAGCGCCGCCACCGAGGACTCCACTCGGGTCGCTCCTGCCCCTCCTCCCCAGACCCCGAGCGAGGCAGGGAAGGAGAAGGGAAAGACTCGGGAGATCCCGGGCGTCTGCAGCCGCCTCGCCCAGGAGGGGTGCACGTTTCCTTGACAACCGCTCCGGGGCGCAGCCCTTCCTCCGCGACGGGGGAGGGGAGGGAGCGGAGGGATCCCCCGCGCGGGGCGGCGGCGGCCGGGGGCACCTCCCGGGCTCAGTGGCCGCGGACGCGGCTCCCGGGGTGCTGTCCGGCCACGGCCCGTGCCTACCGTGTAGCCCCGCTCCAGGTCACTCTCCTCGTAGCGAAAGGACGGGATGTAGACCTCCATGGCCGCGCCAGCCCGCGGCGGAGGGCGAGCGGGGGGCGGGCTGGCAGCCGCGGCCGCCGCTCCGCCCCCGGCCGGCCGCCCCGCCTCCCCGCCTTGCGCCCCGAGGCTGCGCGGCCGCGACCCCGTCCGGCCGCGCGCGGGCCGGGGCTCGGGAGCGAGGGCGCGGGGCTCCGGGCGCTTGGGCTCCGGGCGCTTGGGCTCCGGGCGCTTGGGTTCCGGGCGCCTGGGCTCCAGGCCTACAGGCGGCGATCAGCTGGTCCTGGAGGAGGCGGGGCCTGAAGCCTGTGAGTCCGCAGCAGAGGGGTGTGCGTGCGGGCCCGGGCGCCGGGACAGGGCCGCACCCGGCGCTCGCTGCCCTTCGGGCTAGGGCGTGCGCTGCGTTTGCCAGTTGCAAGACACCACCCTGAACAGTTTGCTAGACCGCGAGGACTACAAAGGCATGGAGCGTTTCCTTTTGGGTTCGGTTGGTTGGCTTTCCATTTTAACTCTCGGCTGGAATTAACAGTGAACTCTCCAACTTTTACCAAAACTTTCCTGTTTTTCTTCTATTCCAGGGTCAGCGTCTGGTTCTGAGTCAGCCGTCGAACCCGGGAATTTTAATATAGAACCCGAAAATCGGTCGGGAACTGAGACAAACGCTCCGGCTTCTTGCTCCAATTCTAAAATGCTGCCTCTAAGGGAAACTGTATAGGGCTTTTTACCTGTAAAATAGAAGACGCAAAGATTGAGACCGACGGACAGACAGACAGACAGATGGGGGTGGGGGCCGGGGGAAAGGCAGGCAGGGCCGAATCTGCCCCTCGGGCCAGGATCTAATAATCTTAAAGGATCTAAAAGATGCACTTCCACTTGAGGAAACTGGATTATCAAATTACCTTTGTAAACTGAGTTTCCTCCTTAGGTTAGGGCACAGAGCATAATAGAAACTTGAAGGTGACTTGGTCACTTAGAAGGGACCTCAGCCAGTGAGCTTCTTAAGCTGCAGGCAAACAGCTGAACCTAACTCAGTTTGCACTTGAGGCCAGGGGGCATTTCAATTTAGCAAACTCTTAAGTTTCTGATGAGAACTTAAATCATGGAAAAGAGAAATCATTAGGCCCTTTGTTTTAAGAACCTGCCTGATGTAGACCCTGCGAAGCCGCCGCCTCCTCCATTAGCCTCATCTGAAGACCCATCCTCCTCACCCACACAGTTGCAGTTTCAGCATGTGTCTGCCTCTCAGAACTCCATGCCTCAGCGTAAATCGTGCCCTGTGACTCACTTCTTTTCCTCTTTTCTTCTACTGGCCACCACCTCCTTGTGTAAGCAGACAGCTCTATGGACTCCATGCTGAGTTCAGAGCCCAGCTTGTAGGTTCCCCTAAGCCTGCGGTGACCATAGCACAGTATTGTGTGACTGACTGATTTATCTGCTCTAGGTTTTAGGGCAAGTAGCTTTTAAAAAACAGGTTATCTCCTTTGGCATATAGCCTGGCACATTTTTCTTGACAACTTTATGTGAGCATTTGAATACTGATCTCCACAAAACCAGAGGAAGTCTCAGGTACTATACAATGGCTGGATGCTATTACATACCATGTCTCATATAAGCTTCATAAGAAGCCCATGAGGAAATGTTATGTGCAATAGGACTTTCAAGGACTGAGGAGTGTTTCCTTTTTTTTTTTCATTTTTAAAATAATAGTGGCTGCTCATGGCAGAAGACCCCCAAATAATATCAAAATTGGTTATTAAAGTCTGAGTGGGTAATGTAACCCGAGATTATGTAATCATAGAATCCCTGAGCTACAGCTTGCTGGTCAAGTTTTTAATATGCTTTCTATACCATCCTTCCACAACAGCCTGCTAGTATAGTTTGTCTGTCATGGTTTGCCTATTTACCCAATGGATTTAAGAGGCAGAAATATTTGGGTCCATGAAGATCTGTCCATTTAGATAGACGGTCCAGATGAAACCTATTTGCTATATTTTACTTATAGCTGTGTATAATTTAATTTTGCCTTGCTGAAAATGCACACAGGCTCTTACTATATAAATGTGTTCTTGAGGGACTATCAGCTCAGTCATAAGTGGTATTGTTACCATTTCAATTATTACAGATGGCATAATTGAGGATCAGAAAGAATAACTATGAAATTACTAGCTGATAATTAGACGAACTAAATTTCTAGCAAGGTTCTGTGAGTAACCACTAGAAAGGGGAGAAAAGAATAGCACTTAAGAGAAAGTGGTAAATGTATTATCCATCATTCCTATAAACCTTTTAGTCTGACTCTACAATCTGTGACAGGCCAGCTAAATATCTCCTCAAAATGTTAATAAAAATACATGGCAAATACAGATGTAAGATATTGAATGGTTAGAATCTATTAACAAGAAAAAACTTAAGCAAAATAATAAAATTTTGCTGGAAACTCAGTATAAAATCCTTACACTAAAAATATCTCATTTACCTAGTATTGTATTGAAATATATTTCAGCAAATTTAATGATAAACTGCTTTAAATATAAACATATTAGAAATTTTGACCAAAATCTATATAGAATATATTACACATTCAACATTCAATTATAGGGCTAACACATCATGACCAAATAAGATTTATTCCAAGAATGTAAAGATAATTAAACATGAGGAATCTGTTGATGTATTTCTCAACACCATCAAATTAGAAAATAAACAAGTATACCCATAGATCCTGAAAAACATTAATAATCAGCATACTTCTTCCTAATTATTTTTAAAAGGCTAGAAATAGTAAGAAACATCTTTAATTTGATAAAGGGTTACTACCATAACACCACAGCAAATATCTTATTCAATATCATAAGAGGAAGCATCATCGTAGTGTCAATACTTTCATAACTATTGTTTGACATTTTGCTGGCAGCCCTAGCCAATGCATCAGACAAATAAAAGAAATAGATAACAGATATTGGATAGGAAGATAGAAAAGTAAGATTATTCTTAAATGAAATAATCTACATGTAACAGAATAAAAAATTATAACTAGTTAAGAGTTTCATAGGTGCTAGATATTAAATCAACATATACAAATCAATAGATTTCATATACAATAGCTTTCTTATACACCAACATTAACCAGTTAGAAAATAACATAGGAAGAAACAAAAGCTTTCAGTAATAACAGCATTAAAAACAATGTCTAAGGGTAAATGTAACAGTAAATGTGTAAGACCTATCTGAAGAAAACTAAAATGAAACCCCAAACTTATTAAAGGACATAAAAAATCTGAAAATAATTATGTTACTGAATGGGAAGAATCAATATTGTAAATATGTAAGGTTTCACCAAAACGATTATTAAGTTAATACAATCAAAGCTCCAACAAGCTAAGAAAAGTGATAAGCTAGTTCTAAAATTATTTGAAAATGACTAGCCAGGACAAATTTGAACAAGAAGAAAAATGAATGAGGAGATGTTAATCTATAGAACATCAAAACATACGAAAAGGCATAGTAATTAAAATTTGCATGACCCTGGAGCAAAATTAGACTGATCAAGGGAAGCAAATAGTTCAGAACTAGATCTCTAGATATATGGGAACATGGTATGAAATAACAATCGTATTTCAAACCCATGAAGGTAAAAAATCAAGCTATTCAATAAATCATGTTTAAATAGTTTTAATAATGCTTAAATAGGAAAGTTTTAATAAATGTTAAAAACAGTTTAAATGGTGTAATAAGTACTTTACAGATAATTGGTTATCCATCTGGGAGAAAAATAAAATAGGTTTTGATAATGAATTCCTTATATAGTAAAAAGCTCAATGAGGAAACAAAGCTATAACACCTTAAAGCAGGCAAAGTCTTATTACAATATACAAAACGTCAAAGACATTAAGGGAAAGATTTTTAGATAAGAATTTTAAATTAGTATAAACCAAAGACCATAAGTTTAAAAATAATAAACTGAAAAAAATATTTGTAGTATATAACAAAGGATTAATGTATGTTTTATACATAAGGAATAACTATACTTTTTTTAATGGCACAATAGGAAATAGGCACAGTGTGAACAGGCAATTTCCAGAAGAATTCAAATGGACCAAAAGACGCCCCCCAAAACCCTGCATTATCTGTTATTACCACATAACAAATTACCCCAACATTTAGCTGCTTTATTATCTTTCACAGTATCTGTGGGTCAGAAATCTGGGAGCAGGTTAGGTTGCAGTCAACATGTCCGCCAAGGCTACAGTCATCTCAAGACTCTACTGGGCTGCAGGATCCACACAAGGTGGTTCACTCATATGTCCGGCAAGTTGGTGTTGGGTATTGGCAGGAGGCCTTAGTTCCTAGCCACTTTGACCCCTCTATAGGGCTGCTTGAATGTCCTGAAGACGTTGGGGTTGGCTTCCCGCAAAGCAAGAAATCTAAGCTCAGGGCAGAGGCACAATGACTTTTTCATCACCTATTTTCAGAAATTAGACTTCATCATTTCTGCAATATTCTACTGGTTACACAGATCAGCCCTGTTCAGTGTGTTGTAAGTCTCGGGAAGTAATAATAAATTAAGGCCATCGTGGAGGCTGGCTACCATATAACCATGAGTAGAGATGCTCAAATCCAGTAATAATCAAAGAAATGAAAAATTAAAATGAGATTTTTCAACTTTTAGAATGGCAAAAATTTCAAAGATTATTCCAGTGTTGGCAAGGATGTAAGGAAATGGATACTATTGGTAAGATGGTAAACTAGGACAGCCTTTTTAAATGACAAATAGAAAGTAGCTATTACAGTTTTAAAGGTATATATTGAGTCCAGAAGTTTCAGTTCCAGAAATAGTTCCATATGGCAGGGCAGGAAAGGTATGCACAAGAATACTACATTGTTTATGATGGCAAAAATATTGAAACAAATTTTATATTATGGATAAAAATGTTGATGTATCTACACTATGAATACTATGTTGCAGTTAAAACTGATGTATAGATTTCTGGGCAGCAAATTGAACATAGCTTATTTCGCTCCTTCCAGACCCAGTAAAACTACAAAGAATTTTCCCTTTTCTAAAAACAAAACAAAACAAAAAACCAACCCATTAAGATAGGAAAAACAGAAGAAAAAAGGACAGCAACATTATTTTTTAAGGAGAAAGTAGATGGATAAGAAGTAACTTTTAGCAAACAAGAAAACGCCAAATTTAAGCCAGCAGTGGGAAGGCTGAAAATCAACCTGCTTTACACAGGACAATACCCAAAAGGCTCAGAGATGGGGAACAGCACATACCTCTAAATGGGAGGTAGTTGGCTAGAATAACGAGGAGTAGGGAAAAGCTGAGAATCAGGAAGACTCCTTAATCCCCTCCTCCACCTCCACAGGAAAGTGGAGGACCTTTCCTTGAGAGAGGGTAGAAGAGTCTTTGCATTGAAAGTACACTAACGTAGCTCAGGGCATGGAAGAGTCTGGGGGTAAGTGCCATATACATGTTGAATGATGAATGCTGAAACCTTATGGAGGCTAGCAGCTACAACTTTACCATCCAGGAAGGACACAGGAGAAGTATCCTCTGGGGAATCTGACCAGCTTAAGAGGAAAAATCTAGAGATACCAACATTGGAAATTCCCTACAAATAGCCCAATGAGATCGCTCTTCAATGACACTCAAATTCAACAGGCCCAGGACTACACTCAGAGCTTCCAATCAGCTTGCAGTCCCTGCTGCTAATCATGATGAGATATGCAAGGATTAACAGATAACTGAGGAAAGCATCTAACATAGAAGAAAGACCAAAATAGAAAAATCATTTTGAGGAAACAGAAACAGGGAGGAAAAAAACTAAAAACTATAAAATGTAAACTATTGCTTATAGCCTCAGAGAGATACAGGAAGACACTACATCTATGAAACAAGAACAGGAAACTACTGAAATATGGGAACAACCAGAAAACATAAACCTACATTCAGAAAGTAGAACAAAATGACAGAGATGGAAAATAGTAAAGAAAAACAACAGCACCAGTCTAGGACATTGAATAGCTAAAAAATGGGTCTTCCAGAATGAGAAGACAGAAAATACAGAAGGGAGGAAATCATGAGTGAAATAACTGAAGAAAATTTCCAGAACTGAATGTCATGTTTCCAGATTAAAAGCACCCAATGAAAACAGACATACACTATAGCAAATCTCTGTGAGATTTCAGAACATGAGGGATAAAAGAAGATCCTATATACCGGAGATGAGAATGAGGATAGACAGCTCATATACAAAAGATCAAAAAATAGGCTGGTTTGGGAATTCTCATCAGCGACATCAAGCTGGAAGACAATGGAGGAATGTCTTCAAAATTCTAGAGAAAATGATTTTCAACATATTTTTTATGAATCCATTTCAGGAAGCTACTCTGTATATCCACCAAAATTAGAAAATAAATCAAGAAAGAGGAAAACATGAGGTACAGACAATAGGAAATATACCTAGGAGAGAAGCAAAGAGAATTTTCAGGATCACCACTGTGTACCAGGCATAAAAAGGTAAACGGTCCAGACTCCAACCTGACGCATGAGGCAGACATTCTGAGAGCTGTTTTGACAATGCTTTCTGCCACGTCTTTTTTTTTTTTTTAATCTAAGAAACTACTGGAGAATGTACTACACCAGTGCAAGAGAATAAACCAAGAAAGAGGAAGGCCTGAGACCCAGGTTATAAGGAATAAATCCCAATAGAAAGGGAAAGGCAGTTCCAAGTTGAGAGCAAGGGAAATCCAAGGACAAGACTACAGTAGGCTCAGAGAGCACCAGTCCAGAGAAAATAGAAGTCCCGAAAGAGAGGGCTCTAAGGAAACAGCTGGGATGGCTAGATTACCCGATGTGAGCGGTCTTGGGGCAAAATGTACTAAGAGATTATAGGAAGACATGGGGAAAATTAGCAATAGATTTTTTTTAAAAAGCACCGACCAAATGAAAAAAAAAAAAAAAAACCCAAGGCATGTTTTACCTCAGAAAAAAAAATGGGAAAAGTCGTTGAAAACAGGGAAAGTCTGAAAAGCTGTCATAACCAAGAGGAGCAGGAGACATGATGACTAGATATAATCTGATACATTGGATGAAATCTTGGAAAAAGAAAGAGGACATTAGGTAAAAACTAAGGAAATTTGAATAAGCTAAGGACTCCAGTAATAATAATTGATCAATATTGGTTAATTATAATAGATGTATTATGCTAATGTATGATGTAATAAGGGAAATTAGTATGTAGGAACTCTGTGTGTACTATATTCACATTTTTTTCTGTAAATCTAATATTGTTCTAAGAATAAAGTTTATTTTTTAAAAAAGGAAGGTAATCTTGATTACGTATACTACAATTTTCAGCGGTGAACATTTGTGTAGGCATAATCATCAAATGTTGAATACTAATTTAATCAAAAATTATAATTTCATTGGAAGCAGGGGCATGGGTTTGTGAAGCAGACAGATGGCAGTGCAAGAGAACTAAACTCTCATTTACCATGAAAACTGTTAAGTAGATAATGTTTAAAACTGATGATTCAAAGATAGCAGTATACTAATTTTTATTTAGAAACGTGAAGGGATATAAATGGCAGAACAAAGAGCTAAGAGTAGAAAGAGATTATCTCTGAGGAAAAGGACTGGGGAAAACGAAGACATGGGAGGCACAGAACCACTGTTTTGCTATTTAGCCTTTTTTATGATAGTTTAGTTTTCAAACTATGTCCATGTATTAATTTGATGAAATAATCATTAATTTAACAATCAGGAGACTGAAGTTGATTTACTTATTGACATGCAAAAAGCTTTTGATACATTGACAAATCAAAAGGTAAATTCAGGGAATCCACAGAAAAATCCTAATTACACTACTATAGAGCCCTAGACAGTTGTTTGCCATTTATTTTTAAGAAGTGCCAGGACACTAAAAATCCATGTTTTTTCTGAAACTGAAGTTTCCCCTTTTAACCACTTTTTCTCCTCTCCATTCCCTCATTACCAGAAAATCTATTCTTTCACTGCATCACATCTACATCCCCCCAATTGTGCCTGTCCCCTCTTGCCTTTATCTTGCTTTTAGTCTGTTAAATTGTTTCAAAATCCCTTCTCCCTAAGGGGTGAGGGGGAAGGGGGAAAACAAAAAAATAAAAAAGTAAAAAAAGAATGTATAGTATAAAAAATTAACTGGCATTAAAAAAAAAAAATTCCTTCCCCCTAGACTTTGTCTCACACCCAACAATCCCTAATCCTGAATGAATCTGGAAATGTTTTAAGTCCTGCTTTCACATGGCTGAAGAAATGGATACTTTCCTTGGCTGGCTTATTATAAATTCATAATTTCCAAATGTATTTGAAAGTCAGTACTCATCAATGACCCTCTTACACGTTTGTTTTCCGAACATGTACCATTCTTTTTTTGGCCTTCCATCTTCTTAGGTTTTCCTGCTGATATCACCTGGTGATGATGGCTTAATTTCCTATTTCACCAAGAAAACAAAACCATTCAGGCTTTATTTCCAAATAAACCCATTGTTCCCTTCCTTTCAATTCAGAGGAAGAAAACATCCCAACTCTTTCATGGGCTTTTTCCATCTATCTGACTTCTTCACCCCCATGCTTCCCTTAGACATTAGGGTCAAGCAGGATTTTGTCCTCAGCAAGCTGATCTCATTCTATCTGTTCTCTGAGGATGCCATCATTAATAATTAAGATTTTTAAGGGCTAGAGAATGTTTGCATTTCAAAGTTGATGATGCAATATCTAGTCCTGACTTCTGTTTTCATACATTTCCATGTTGGGTATCCAAAGGTACCTCAAGAACATGTCCCTAAGAACATCTTCCCCCAAACCTACACGTCCTATAAAGTATCTTAGTTTATCAAAGAGGCAATATAATCAAATAAATCATCAAAGCCAGAAATCTGGGCATCATCCTAGACATCTTGTTCTTACCTGAAACCCAAACCATTGCTTTAATGCCTGACACATAGTAGAGACTGAACAGATTTATTGAATAAATAAAATTTACCCATTTTTATTTCCATGTCCCTAGACTCTCTCCTTTCCTACTTCCACTGCAGTGGTCGGGCCCTTACCGTCACTTGTCTGGGTGATTGCTATTCCATCAGATGTCGTACTTTTTATTTTCCATGTCTTTTCTTCATTGAGTTCTATTTCCCTTAGTCTACAACATATTCAAGATTCTTACGTGTGTGTGTGTGTGTGTGTGTGTGTATGTGTGGAAATAAACCTCTTTCTCTAAGCAATTGCCACATTTCTATCTCACCCTTCTTTCCTTCAAAGGTCTCCAGCTTATTTCCTGACAAGACTCATTTAACTAGAGTATTTTGCAGGCGTGGGTAGTTCTAAACCATTGTTGGCTGAATAGAAACTGATTTTGACTGCAAGCTTTCTTCTCCACCTATGACCCTTAGCGCCAGGGCTCCAAGAGCAGATCTCAGGGGCAAACTGTTCTGAGAGGGATCCCTTCTGGTAAGCCCATTTACACCTTTGTCAAGCATATACTCACTGTTTTGAAGAAGACCTAAAGACTGGTGAAATAAACTACAAGTACTTTGGTCGGAATATTAAGTATTCAGTAAATACTTACTGGATATATAATAGCTAATATTTATTAAGCACTTGCTATGGATGAGAAATTCACATCGATTATCTTAAAGCCCCTAAGGAGCACCGGTACTGTTTTACAGATAAGGAAACTGAATTTTAGAGAAATATAACTTGCTCAGAATTAATGACGTAGATTCCTGAGCCAGGTATAAACTGGCAAGCTAGATGTATAACTATATTCTTAATCAGTCCATTACATTTTCTTGGTTATACCATACTAGATTCTATAAGAAATAACAAGGACATAGTCATTCCTCAAGAAGCATACAGACTAAGGCAGTTAACACCAGACAACTATAATTCAAGATTGACACTGATAAGTACAATCTGAAAAGTGCAAAGCGTTACTAGAGTACTATTGTGAAATCAAGATAGATTCTTGGCCTCTGTCTAGTTAGGAGACTGTAGAGGATACATAGAAGGTGTGGACTTAAAGGATAGATAGGATTTAAACAACTGCTGGTAAAGGGGAAAAGGTAACTTAGACTAGGTAAAAATAGCATTGAGCCAGGAAGGCATACAGCATATTCACAAGATAGGGGCATCATTTGATTAAAGCAAAAGGTGTGTGAAGGTAAGGGGTTAAGACAGGAACAGTGGTTGGAGACAAGATTCTGGATAATTTGGACTTTCTCTGTAGTCTGCAGGTATCTAGTGAAGATTCAAGTTATAGTACTGTGAAGAGTTCTTCAGGAAGATCATTTTAGCAAGAGGTTGTAGAACTGGCAGAGTAGGGAGACAGTAGGAAAGAACATGTATTTCACAAGAGACTTAAGATAGTTCTGGTTCACGGTCAAAAGATCTTGACCCTGGGAGAGAAACAGTAGAAATGAGAAGGGAATAGATTTTAGGGAGATTTCAGAAACAGAATTGACTCAGGTTGGTCGTTGCAAAATAATGATGCCTAAGTAACATAACTGAAAGCAAGCATTTTGCTTTACGTCTTAGTTATTAGAGGCCAGGAAACATATTCAACTGAAATTTAGAAACTACGTTTGGTTGACGAACCTACTGTCATTCTTGCACGCACTCATTTACATACACATACAAATTCACACACACTTATACACTTATATAATGAAAATATTTGAAGTAAAGATCTAGGAAATAAATAAAGGTTAAAATCAAGATAACTCGAGACTTCACTATGAAAGCAATAAAAAGGCAATTTATTATTTAGTTTTGTTATATTTTGTCTGATTTTAGATTAAACAGTTACATATGTATAAATTTAAAATAGAGCCACTTTTTTCTTAAAGTACTCACTTAAAGCAGTTTATCCCATTAACTGGCCTTATAAAAAAGTAATTTTCTGGGTATTAACAAGTGGGCAGCTTCACCTTTTGGTTTTAATTACAAAGTTTCCATTTTACCCAATTAGTTAAGAAAAATATTTTAAATCGTTTAATCCTTAGAGAACTTTTAAAAGGTATGTGACAAGAAAGGAAGATGAACATTTTTAGTATCTTCATCTGCATTAAAAGATTAGACAGCAAGCCACAACTTTCCTGTTTTGTACAATCTTCTATTCTTAGCCACTTCTGAAGGAACAATTTGAAGAAATAAATTCTCTGTATCCCAAAGGACTTCCTAGAATTCTTTGTTTATGATTAGAACAGGAATCTTGAAAAACTTACCAATACATTTTCAAGGATGAATGTTTACAGTTAACACACAGATTTAAGAGGTAAAATCATAATTGGATTTGCTTAACTGTAAAATAAGGAGGCTATACTAGACAGACTCTAAGTTTCCTTCTGATAATAATACATTGCTACAACTTATTCATAGTAGATACTGAGTACTATTTGCAAAGCACTATGATACACCTAAACTGTATCTGCCCTCCAGAGCAAAATCTACTAGTCCTTTTTATTTAGCTTCAAATTCTCCCTTCAATTTGGAATAGTAAATAACAAAGTAGCTGTTGGACTTACTCTCTATCTCCATTTCCATAGGCATTGTCTAAACCTGCACTGCCCAATATCATAGACACTAGCCACATATGACACCTGACACTTAAACAGTGGCTAGTCTAAATGGAGATGTAATAAAACTGTAAAATATACACTGGATATCAAAAACAATACAAAAAATACATGTACAATATCACAATAATTTTTAATATATTGGATTACATGTTAAAATATTTTGGGGTTACTTGGTTAAATATTAATTTTACCTGTTTTTTACTCTTTAAAATTTGGCTGTAGAAAATTAAAATTACACATGTGGCTCACATTATATATCTCTATTGATCTAAACTTGACAGACTTCATCCACAGATTACCATCACTTCTCTCAATGGCCCTGATTACATAGAGTAATAAACAATTATTCACATCATTCTTATTATAATTCCTTTCGATTGCTGGTCCTGTGTCTGGCCAACTATCTCCTTCCTGATTATTTGAAACCACAGCCTTCTATTCTTCACTGTGAGGGTTAGGAATGATATTTGAGTCTAGATTTTGGAGAAAGAAGGGGATTAAGATTACATTCAAAGTCTTTTTTTTTCAATACTTTGAAACAGAGACTACATGTCACACAGTGAGCATAACACATTTTTCCTGAATACTAAATAGGATAAGGAAAGGCCTCCCAAGTTCTCAGTGACCAAACTTCTTTGCACAGGTTTACCTTTCCTCCTCACTACCAGCGACCTCTCTTCTTTCAGAATAGGATGATGTTTACTCAGCCTATCTATAGTTACTGTTACTGAATTTTGGCTGTCTCCTTGATTCTTATTAATTACATGAATGCCCATGCAGCCACAATATGAAAAGTGAAGTAGCCATTTAGCCTTAAGACAGAAAAATTGAAGTCTTTATATAAAATTCCCTTTAACACCAAGAAGCATTTTTAAAGGAATATAATCTTCCTTCTCTATTCAGCTGATTTCCTTTAAGAAATCTAATTGAAGAGGTTTATTTATATTTAAAAACCATTTATGAAACAATCTGTACAAGAAACTTATAAAGCTTTCTTAGATCTGCTCAATAAAATAAAAATGTTTAAATAGCAATATTGAAACGGTATTTTGAGGCTAGAATAAATATGTATGTATAAAACAAGCTAAATAGTTGAAAATAGCTCATCAAAAAATACAATCAAGTAAACTTATTCTTTTGCTTTAGAAATACTTGTACATAAATGTTTTGGAACCTTGTTTTACTTTATTAATAGAAGGCGGTTTTGATTAGAATTTGATTTTCTAATAGAATAATATTTACCTTAAAGTTTGGTATTTTAAACAAAATATTTTAAAGTAGAAAGGCACTTCAGAAATCAGAGTTTTGTACCATTTTATAGATGAGATTTAAGCGACATTCTCAAAGTCACATACCTACTAAGTGACAGAAGCAAGACTGAACACATGTATGTTGACCCCAAGTTCAGTTTATTCCACTGTATTATGTTGCCTTAGCCCTTCTTTAACTTTTATCTGGTTAAAGAAAAAAGAAATATTTAAATTCAGACCTATATAACTAAAATATTATATTATCAGGATTGTTAATGCCCTTGTTCTATTTATTTGCAGCAAAAGTATTTTAGTAATATCAATAGGAGCTGTGAAGATTGATGAGTAGAGATGGGCAGATCTTGAAGAAATTAAATCCTGTTAAAATGTTGGTAGGTATCAGAGATTCATATAACTTACTTGAAACTTCCAACAGATTCCTTTTTGTAAAGGTTGATAAGAAGAATGAAGTCTGAAATGAAGTCTAGGTCTGTCACTCTCTTCAGCTTGATCAAGACTGAACATATTTATTATTTTATTTGGAGGTACTGAATCTTATATCTTTGGAAGTAACATAACTATGAATATATTAGGACATCACTGTAGTGAAACTATTCCCAGTAAGCCTTTATTTTGCTCAATATTAATGGGTAAACTGGATAGTATCTGATATATATTACCACGAATTACTCATTTCTCAAAAGTTTCCAAGTTATTTTTAAGAGAAGCTACAATAGAAGACTACTATTTCTGCTTCAATTTTTTCTTCTTAAGAGAGAAAACTTCATTTTGTATTTTTTCTATACAATTCAAGAATTTTTTCTGTACAATTCTAGTCTTTATTACTAACTTATTCTGTGCCAGGTACTCTTTTGGGTTCTAGGAGTACAAATATGAATGATACCAGTAGTAGGCATAAACGTTCAACTAAAATATATGGTAGAAGCAAACATTCTGAGGATAATCTGATATATTAACTATATCCAGTAAACTGCTGGAGAGGACTCAGTTACGCATATCATATCTTACTCCTCTGAGATTTAGTTGTTAAGCTTGACAAGTGGGATATCTTTAAGAGAAGTTTTTAAAAAATGAAAATAACTCTAATGCTAGTCACAACATAAACATTCACCAGTATGAAGGATTAGATAATAGCCATTAATACAGGATACAGAATAGGTAAGAAGGCTGCCAAAGACAAATTTAATTTTACTTCAGATTTGCTACTGAATCATGGGGTATTTTAGCATGGTACTGTCCTGTGACAACCATGAGTGCAGATGACCTATTTTCAGTTTAAAATGAAAACAAAGAAAATAATTAAATATATGCAAAGTCTTGGAATTTGAAGATAACAGATGAGTAAAATTCATAAGACTTGTAACAGAAGCACATAAATACATTTTTCCTAATTCTAAAATTGGACATTTAGAATATGAATGAATCTTCTTAAAAAGTATACCAGAGACAACTGTATTCTCTTTTACTTAAGATGAGATCATTACCCAGAGTTGAATCAAGAGATAAATGTTCTTTGGTTTGTGGTGATTCCATAAGAAAACTTAAGCTTCATTTAGTCATTTAATGATGAAAGAGTTCAGCTTTTTGTCAGTTAAAAAAATTAATGTATCATAGCATCACCTATATACGTCTAGAAGAAAAAGTTTCTATTAAAAATGCTTTTAAAAGATATCTAATACGTTTACATACTCAAATAATTTGTTACTGATACTTCATAAGGAATATCATTTTATTACTGTAATCACAAAAATCATAATTTCTGTACAGGAATGTATAAGTGAACATTAATCAATGCATTGATAATTCACTTCATAAAGAGGGTGAACACACTACAGAACATACTGTAAAGAAAAAAAATATTGTAAAATTGTCTGGCCTTGCAATGCACTTTTTAGTGCAAATATTTAAGACACAATAGTGTTCAATTCAGCAAAGTATTGCAGAATGTCATGCCACAGTCCACTTAATTCAAAGAGGGTCAGGACATGCAGCTTGTAATAAAATGTCAGAGGAGATTTTATATATATATATATAGATATATATATATATATATAAAACCACATGTGTGGGTAAGTCATAAAATATATAATGATTATTTAGATGGTTTTAAATGATTTCACTGTGGAATTTAGCATAACTGGAAGAAACATCCAAGATCTTAACAGGAGTAATCTTCTTACTAGGCAATGGCTTTGGCTTCAGGTAGGAACGCCTCCCAGTATTTTATCAGCTGTGAATAACAAAAATAAAACACATTCTCATTACTTCTGTGTCATTTATATGCATATATTCTGTAAAGCACTAAAACCACTATACAAATAGTTAATAGCTACTAACACTAAAGTCTAGTTCTTAAATGAATTATTTTAATTCCCTTATCAGAAGTGTGTCAATATAATTATAAATCACATATAAATTATTTAAATGATCAATTATTCCTTGATTAGTTTGTTGATATAAACAATATAATTTAAAAAATACCCTGAAACAATAATTTTTTATATAAAAAGATTGTTAGTGTAAATTAAATAAGATTACCTTAATAATAAAACTGCAATGAGCTTTACCAATATAAAGTGATAACATCTCCTAATTGAGAGGATGTTCATATTTTATGTTATTGCTAGCCAAAAGAATAAGAAAAAAAAAAAGAGAAAGAAAAAATATTGGGCAAGAAAGAGAAAATAGACTGGAAAGAATTATCTGCCAGTCTTTTCTGGATAGTCCAGAGAACAGACTGAAGTATAAACTAAAGTTAAGTTTAAAGCAATTCCTTTAAAAGCAAGCTTATATAACTTATCATATGTTTAAAATCAGATTTTATCAACTAAGTATTTAAAATAAAAATTAAATATAATTTGAAGTTATAATGTCATCACTTAATTCAAAAATTGATACAGGCAAGTTTCTAATCCACATATTTTAAAACTGGAGGAAAAAATCTTTCTATGAAGACATTAAATAATTTAATTACTCAAATTTATATTGAAGAATACAGAAAAAAAAACCCCTGCTATTATCTTGTTATAAACTTATTTAATGTAACATGAAAACCATTGTCTTCTCTAGTTAAGGAAACAAATGCCACTACTTGTGGCATATAATCACCACCAGGCCCACACAAAACAAAAATCAAAACAGTATTTTTAAAAACCTTAAAAAAATGTTTTAGTTGAACTTTTTAATTAAATTTATTGAGGTGACATTGGCTAATAAATTTTTGGTTCAATTCTATAATACATTACCTGTATATTTTGTATTGTGTGTTCACTATCCAAAGTCAAATCTCCTTCCATCAACATGTATTTGAGCCCTTTCACTCTTTTCTACCCACCCCCTCACCCCTTCCCTCTGGTAACCACCAAACTGTTGTCTGAGTCTGAGTTTTTGTTTGTCTTGTCTGTTTGTTGCTTTTAGTTTTATAATATACAACGGGATATTACTCAGCCATAAGAAGAGATAAAATATGGCCATTTGCAACAATATGGATGGGTCTTCAGAATATCATGCTAAGTTCTGTCTTTTACAGGAGAAGAACTTACTATAAGAATTTTCTCAAACATGTATGGTTAATAAAGCAATAAAATTTGGAAGACAGGAAAAGGGAAAAGGTGCCTTTTTCTCTAGCCTAACAATGAGAAATGTATCTCTCTCCTAGTATTTAGAAAGAATAGAAGCAAAAAAGACCTGAGAGTTCTCAATTACTTTAACTACCATTTTTTCCTTTGCTGTTACTTGTTTTCTCTACTTCACTTCTTATTCCTCCTTAAATTTAAAAGCTCATTTCACTCATTATTGTCTTTAGTAGTCTGCCATGACGAAGTAACTGCTTGCACTACAGTCAACCCTTGTTGTCTTTCAAATGCAAAAAGTATACGAAAAATAAATTCTGGAAGAAGTTTGTAAGTTATAAATTATATAAAAAAGCTTAGCTTACCTGCTGCTGTGTTTGTACTAATGATTCTAAGTACTTGATAATAACGGTTTTAAAATCTTTCACTCGTTCTTTCTGTTAAAGTACAATGTATGAAAAAAGCCCATTAATTCATAAATAAATTTGATTTTACCACAAAATCACAGCAAAATGTGACCACATTGTTATGTGTAAAATTATTATACTTGCCTCAAATCTTCCTACTTCTTTTCGAATTGTTTTAGAGATTTGTTCAAAATCTCTTTCGCCTTGTTGCACTTTTGCCTCCCACTAATAAAAACAAACAAAAATGCACAATTTTTTATTCCTGTCTGGAAAAAATTATAGAACTAACTGTCATGGCCACCTATTTAATTTAATGTAATGTCTGAAAACCCCGAGAGCTCAATATTGACAAAGCCTTATTGAGCATCATTCAAACTTGTATCTAACCTCCCATTAGCAGAGACACATGCCAGCTTAATTTCCATTAATATTTCACTGTCAGATTTACTCAAAATTAGGATATTCTAGTACTTATTGAACTACAATCTCCACTGCTTAATTAACTATAACTAAGATAGATAAAATGATTTTGAGTATAAAATTCACTATCAAATAACTTAGCTATGTTAGATCGTAATTTTCTCCTTTCTTTATTATATCATTAATGACTTTAAAATACATCAGCTATATTCTGCTATGTTCAAGACTATATGTTTCTCACAATTTATATGCCCATGGAAATACTTTAAATTAGGAAAATTCTATGACAAACATTTTAAAAAGTTCTGTAATGGTAAAATGTCCAGATTTAAAAAAAAATTGTGGAATTATGGTCTACTGAAGACCTATCAGGAAATATTAAACTCAGTACAGAAACAACAAAATGTGACTAGTGACCAATGAAACAGCTAAAATAACTGAAGACTTGTGCTATGAAATGATATTTTCCCACTGTGTAACCAAAACACTGGTACATACTCTTCAAAGAGCAGGTACAATTACTTTTAATAATATAAAGGTTGTCCTACCTCTTCAATTTCCTTATTGAAGCATGGCAAAGAAAGTGTATAAATTATAATAAACTTATACATATTTACTAAAATACCATATATAATACATATATATGGGGAATAATGTTGCCTGGACAGCTAAATGTGGAACAGTCTACCTCTAAAACTATTTTTAGACACAACATAATGATATGAAATCAAATTAAGCATCTCAAAAGAAATGTATAATTATTAATTAAATGTAAATTTAAATCTTTTCCTTGCATGCTTCTTTATCCATTCCATAATCATGTGAAAGTAACAAAGTACTCTGGAGATTTTAATGAAGATCAAATGTTAAAGTAATTCTACACAGTTCATAAAATTACGGAAAAATAGCTAGGTGGTGAATGGTTCAGAAAAAAATTAATGAAAAATTATGCATATATGAATGACTCATGAAAATTTTGTATAAAGAGATAAGTAAAGCATTTTGTATTAATCACCTCTCTTATTTCATTTTTGGCTTGCTGTATTTTATCTGGTTTGTTAGCAACCATCATTTTTGCCTCAGTTTCACGTTTTTTGAGCAAAGTAATTTGAGCATCTTCCCATTTCTGCCAGCACTTCATTCGATGGTCAAACACACCCTATAAGTGAATGACATAATGCTATTAAGTGATAATTAATACTGAAATCCTTTCATAACACTAAATGTGCTATAATACTGAAAACAAAAAACCCAGTTTATAAATTCTATTTTAATATACTGAAATACTGAAAATAAACATGCTAATATCAAAGAAAATTAACTTCCACATTCATTGGTTTAAAAATAAAAATCTCTGTAACTGGAGAAAATTCAAAAGCTCCGAGTTTTAAAAAATTATTTAGAAAATCCATTTATTGGGTTTTAAATGTGGCTTACAGTAAGATTTCTAATGGAATTTTATGTTTTCAAGAAAGATATCTTCAATAGGAAAATGCTAGTGTCATATCTACATTGGAAATTTTCCTACTAAATAATATCAAAAGTAGATTTAAGTGTTGGAAATATACCAGAAATTGAAAAAAAGAAAATGAGAAAAACCTATAACAGGAAGTAAAGTAAAAATGTGATAGATTACCAATAGCAAATAAAGAAAAGGCAAAGCAATTAAAAAGGGTAAAACAAAACAAAAGAGATAGTCTTACACAAGACAAAAAGGACAGACAAATATATATATGTCTAGTATGAAGAACTAAATGAAGAAATAGACAAGAAGACCATAATAGAACAAGTCAACCAAGTGCACTAGTTCTTTGGCAGGGCAAAAAAAAAAAAAAAAAAAAAAAAAAAAAAAAAAAAAAAAAAAAAAAAAAAAAAAAAAAA